>APFE031517282.1:53164-114380 GCA_000404065.3 Pinus taeda
ATTTTTGGTTCCACCTGTTATGCTTTGATACCAAAGGTACATAGAAACAAACTTGGTGCTAGAAGTCGTAAGTGTATCTTCCTGGGGTATTCAAATACCTCTAAAGCATGTTGCCTCTATGATGAAGAAAATAAAAAGTTTGTTATATCTAGAGATGTAATTTTTCTCGAATCATCCAAATCTGACAATGTTGTTGAGCGACAACTTGATCGCTTGGATAGATTCAAAAAAACGAAATCATTTCAAGAATTTGCAAATCAGATTCCACATCTTGAAGGGGGGATTCCTATACTAGATCAACATGTGGAATCTTCTTTTGAAGAATACTCTCCCCCGACTGAAACTCCAACAACAGATGATGCTTTAAGTGATGTAATTGATAGAATTGGGAGACTCAATCTTCATTCACTCCCAACTCAATCAACAGAGCAGTCTGGACCATCTCAGAAACGTCCCCCAAAGTGGCTGACAAAGACACTTGAAAGTGTTCATCCTGATGAAATTGGAAAAAAAGGAACCAGAAATTCAAACCGACAAAATGGAGGTGATGTAGATGACTCTAATTCACCTGTTCATATGGATGTTTCTTATGATTGTGAATTGAACTTGTCTACAGATTTTGAACCAACTTCCTTTAAAGAAGTTGCTTCTCATGATGAATGGAAAGAAGCAATGCAAAAGGAGTATGATGCCCTCATAAAGAACGGCACTTGGAAGCTGGTTGATCCTCCATTTGGAACCAAACCAATTGGCTGCAAGTGGGTCTACAAAACAAGTACAAAGCTGATGGCTCACTTGACAAGCACAAAGCTAGGCTTGTGGCAAAAGGTTTTGCACAGAGGAAGGGGTCGATTATGAGGAAACTTTTTCCCCCACAGCAAAATGGGCCACCATCCGGACACTCTTTGCACTAGCAGTTCAGAACGGTTGGAAAGTCCCTCAAATGGATGTAAAAACTGCCTTCTTGAATGGAGATCTAAAAGAAAATGTTTTTATGTCCCAGCCTGAAGGATTTGCTGTGAAAGGACATGAACATAAAGTATGCAAACTTGTGAAGTCTTGTATGGCCTCAAACAAGCACCACGAGCCTGGTATGAAAACTAACTGAGCATCTTCTGAAACTCAACTTCAATCATTTTGATCTTGATGATGCAACTTATTTGTCAAGAAAGTTGGCAAAACAGTTGTATATCTTGTGGTATATGTAGATGATCTTTTAATGACAGGGAACAATGAAAGTTATATTGCATCCATAAAGAAAGAATTAGGAAAAATCTTTGAAATGACTGATTTGGGCTATGTTCATTACTATCTTGGCATTGAAGTAACCCAACATCCAAAATCCATATTTCTTTCTCAAAAGAAATACATTGGAGATTTGTTAAACAGATTTGGCATGACAGAGTGCAATCCTCTTTCTACTCCAATGGAACAAAACTTAAAGCTCACATCTATTGAAGGAAAGGAATTTGAGGATGCAACAAAGTATAGACAGCTTGTAGGAAGTCTCATCTACCTCACTACAACCAGACCAGACATTTCATTTGTTGTTGGAATCCTCTCCAGGTTTATGCAAAAGCCTTGTGAGGGACATTGGTCTGCTGCAAAAAGAGTTCTAAGGTACTTGAAGGGAACTCAAGACCTTGGAATCAAGTTACACAGGTAGACGACTTCAGCTTGATTGGATACTCTGATTCAGACTTCGATGGAGACAAAGAAACTGGAGTATCTACTTCAGGATATGCTATGAGTCTTGGATCAGGAGCAGTCTCTTGGAGATCACGCAAACAATCAGTTCCAGCAGATTCCACAACAGAAGCAGAATACGTGGCAGCAGCTGAAGCAACGAAAGAAATTGTGTGGCTCATAAAATTTCTTGAAGATTTGCAGGTAAAACAAGTACAATCAACTCCACTCATGATTGAGAACACCTCTGCAATAAAGTTGGCCAAGAACCCAAAGTTCCATGATCGTACAAAGCACATCAATACTAAATATCATCTGATCCGACATCATGTTGAGGCCAAAACAATCTATCTCCGTCATTGTTCCGCAAATGAGCAAATTGCAGACATCTTCACCAAAGCGCTTAGAAGAGAAAAGCTTGAAAGGTTCAGAACGATGCTTGGACTCACCAACATCCCTTCAGATTAAGGGGGGGAATGTTGACACCTAATCCTCTGTGATTGGGTGAATTTGGAATGTGAATAGTCATCAAGAAGATGAATTGAGCAGTCACATTCTTTGTATATAACAATAGCTACCTAATGAAATAAATCGTATCAGTTTTCTGCCAAACTGGAGTTACTCCTGGCTTGACAAAATCAAATGTAATAAAAAACATGAAATAGTATATTAGTATATACAAACATATTTCAAGGGACTTAATGTAAATGGAGGTTAGGTTAACATTAACATAACAAGCTATGATTAAAATAACAAGCAAGATCATATGAGAAATATAACATTAGTCCATGGTATATTGGTTTATAATCACAAGAATTCTAGAATGCATGAAACCAATAAAAATTCTAAGCAACCATACACACATGGAGTCTATTTCTCTAGTAGTCGTTTCATATTAAAAATATGGAAGTAGTTCTATATAGTTAAGTCTCAAAAAGACCCTTCTTCGATAATTTAGATTCATATTTATACATCAAATAGAAGTAACTACAAAAAATTGATTTGATTGTTTTCCTAACTATCAGGACATCTGATTCAATAACTAATGATTGACCTTTGGCTTTTTGTTTATCATTGAAGGCTTTCCAAGCTTCAATTGTGTCTTTAATATACATAATTTATGAGAATCATTATTGATTTAGTGGAACCTTACATAGGGAAATGTTTGTCTTCATCATTTTAATGTATTTTTCTACTTTGGAGAGGCGAGAGCGAAGATAAGGGCTAGAGTTTACATCTATGGAGTTTCAACAAATGTCGTCAATAACCAAGAGCCTATTATAGGTGACTAAGGAGGTCCAATACAAGGGGAAGTTGAGATCACTCCTCGTGATGATGGACGAGTTTCAATTTGGATTTTTTCTATGGAGAAATGGAAGCTCTCTCGCAATCTTGCGCGTAAGCATCAAGAGGTAAAATGTTCAATCAACTCATTGGAAGTCTTCAACGATAGGGACTAACATTAAAATGGATCCATGGATCATATATACAATAAGAATCTCTAGGTTTTCAGGTACGAAAGTGGTATGGCTCTTAAGGGCAAGATGGGGAAGGACAATATGTTAGGGTTGTGGTCCAATTCTTTATTCACTTAGGTCTAGATGCAGACAGAGCCAGAATGGGTTGTTAGCTCGCGGAGGTACAGATTGATGTGGAAAAATCTAAAAAGGGCATTCAAATTGTGGAGGGGTAGGTATATGCTCCCAAGGATGCCTAGTTTGATTATGGTCTGGAGGAGGGTTTTTAGATTTTCATTAGGACCCTAAGCAGGAACTTGGTTCTTTTATGGGAGTCTAGAACTAACCTTGTGGTGGAGGTAAAACAAAATATAGAGTAGAGGATTTACATTTCTATGTTATGGAAAAGCCTACTACATGGAAGGAAGCAATTAATGGATCTCTCTTTGTTGCACATATATGGTATCTTAAAAAACTCCACTATCATACTAATTGTGAGGTTGTGTTGGAGCATTGGGTACCATGAAAGAGAACATCTCAATATCTTACAAGGGAGATGCTCATTCCAGAAACCTTAGTGGATCTATCTCTTTCAAGGACATAGTGCAATAGAAGGTTCACATATCGTCAAATCAGATCCAAAACAATCTAGGTCCCTACATTGTAAAACAAATGGAACAAACACCAATTGTGGAAGTTAATCTTCCAAAGGTAAATTCTTTTTTTTGGATCTCTGATGCAAGGCTGTTATATGCATATTCAATGGTTTTTGGCCTAGACCCAATGCATTACACCAATGGTTTTTCTCTACTTGGACCCCCAACTGTGATATATATTTATGATCCAAAGGTTTCTTCATTTTTCAATTTGATACACAAAAAAAATTGACGTACGTCCTAAATGAAGGGCCATGGTTTTGAGGTAGAGATGGGATCTTCATTACTACATGTTCCCAAATTTTGACGCTGCAAACATGGTGGTTTCAACAATGCTGGTATGCCAGGTGAGGCTACCCAATCTATCTATTCCTTTCTGACACCATTAGGTCCTAGAGGATATTGAAAATACACATGGAAAATTCAAAAAGATGGATTTTTAATAGAACATAAAAAGATATCTTCACTTTTGCTATAATTTGTGTGGAGATGGACCTAAGCAAAGCTCTACCTTATCATATTAATCTAAAACATAAAAAAAAGTGGAGCCAAGTATTAGATTATGAGAGCACGACATTGAGATGTTGAATTTGTTTTCAAATAGGACACATGTAAAACATATTCCCATAGGCGAAAAAGATTCCAAAAAAAAAAAAGGACAGACCAATAAGCCAACGGAATGGTAGGTATCCAATCCTCACCTTTCCAAAGAAGAAGAGGAAGAAACCGTGGAGAATCACCCAAATATGGTTATATAGGATCAACATGTGGGCCAAGTAGTTGGGGGTTCCGTGGATCAATCTAGAACCAAAACCAACTCACAGAAGGGTACTGAACAAGTAGATATCTAGGAATCAGAGCAACAGAAAGAGGAATTACACAATGAAAAATTTATGGTGGATATAAACTTAACTCACACCTTTGATAGCTTGGTTTCAAGCAAAGAAGTTCCTTTACAAACGACAAGGAATGGACTAGAAATGGTAACAATTGACCCAACACCTGAGGTTTGGCAAAAGGTTCCAAAAAAGAAAGGCTAAAAGGAGAAGTTAAATCATTTTTATTACACTTAACTTTGGCATAATTTATGTATTTACTTTTTCACTATTTTCCTTTTTATTTCCCATTAACCGAAAGGTTTTTAGAGGGGCTTATTTTTTATTTTTACATTAATTTGGTTAGAATCAATAATGATTAAATCTTCCCATGAGATGTCTTGAAAGCAGATAGGTTATCCTAAAGATTTTTCTTGTAGACCATCAATATCCATGACAGCATGCTATTTATTTTCTAGAATTTTGTCAATCAGATTATCCTCATCCAATTGCTTTCTACCAATAATGGTTTCTAATGTATAGATGAGGTAGGGTGATGACTGGTAAAGTTATTCTTATTCTTCCTCTTCTACCCACACAGGAAAACCCCGCTCAATGAGGGGTTGAGCAGGAGGATATAATACAAGTTGTTTTATTAACTTCCCATTTGTGATTGTCATGTTTCTAGCCATACAACTGATGTAGGCATAAAAAATGGCCAACCAAGGTCTTCCTAGGATAAAAGGATAGCCAATAAAATTGGTTTTGTGTCGAAGGAAAAGGAAATCAATAGGGAACTCCAAGGAATCAATGAAAACCATGACATCCTCAATGATGCCCTCTAGTGCTACTGTAGATCTGTTAGCAAATTGAAACATCACAGTGGTTTTCCTTAGTGATCCTTGGAGATTAAGATTGAGCATAGTCTCCTTGGTCATGACATTGATTGCATCCCCTAAGTCAATGAGAGTATTGGGGACTACAATGTTGTTAATGTGCACATCTACTATTAGGATGTCAAGATCCAAATACTTTGGGATGTTGACCTTCCCAAGCATGAGATTAGCCAGTTGACCTATGACATTGATAGTAGGGGCATATTTTATTCTCCTTCCTAGCCTCCTAAGACATTTATATTTAATGAGTTTGTTGTATATAAGAACATCATTAATAGCTTGCAAGAGTGGAATCTTGACATACAAATTTTTTAGTTCTCCCAAAGTACAATTTTTTTTGGGTGTTTGTTTTAGGATGGATCAACATTTCAATATAGGGAGGTTTGTTGGCTTGAGGAGTGAGGTCTTCCTTTTATTATTTAATATTTTATATTGGAGAAGGTGGGTGAGCATTAGGAAGTACCTTCTCAGACCTACGATTGATTTCTTGGATTTCAACAACATAGGTAGGATAAGGTGTCTCCCCACTATACATTGGTTGGGCTTGCGTATTGTTAGGGTTCGAGTTTGGTTGAGTAGACATTTTTTGTTATTTCAGAGGATTTTTTTGGGGTAGTTATGGTTGAGGAGGAGGGGGCACTAGGGTAGGTGATTGGGTTTCCTGAGGCCTCCACCTTGATGATGAATTTCCCCATTAAGGAGGTTGGTGTTGGTATGGATGAAAAGGAGAAATGATAGGTTGGGGAGGATAGGACCATGGAGTAGGCATAGACCAAGGTGAGGTGATAGGTGGATGCAAGGTTTAAATGGTGCATTATAAGTTGTATTGAAAGAGGAGGGATAATTCATACCTTGCTGATATGGTTTGGGGCCTTGTAGCTTTTTTCTGGTTGACAAATCATAATTGCTCCATGCCTCCTTCTACTCCTTGGTACACCACTTTCAAACTTGGCAGTGATGGAAATTTGTTAGTTGAATGGTTCTCTTCACACAAAAAATAGATTTATATAACATTTAATGGGTACTCATTTCTAGGATGAATCTTAGTGTGTCAAGGGATAAATATTGCTAACACCCTTTCTTCTTCCTCTTGTCTTTTCTTAATTTATAATGTATCCATCTACAGGGAAAATGTGCGTAATATATCACTTTTAAAACCTTCCAAAATACCTCTTATTTCATTCTTAATGATTGAAGCAGAGGATGGAGGACTTACCAAACCCTGGATGGATCTACCTCTTTTTATAGCATCTTTAGAATGGTTTTTGAATAATGTTTTGATGCCTTCGTAGTTGATTTGATAAATATCTCCATTGGCTAACATATTGAGGGTATCCATCAGTTCTTCTCCAACCCCCCAGAGCAAGACTAGTTTCAATGAATCTGGATCAAGAGTGTAGCTCCTTTGAAATCTTTCCACATAGTATTCTAGTGAGTCATCTGGCCCTTGGGTCATTCTGAAGGTTTCATCCCTCATATCTCTTGCTATGCAATAATCCTTGTATTTGGTGTTGAATTCTTGTTGCATCTATCCTCGTGTAGTAATGTCGCCTCCTTCTAACCTCATGAACCAACGTAAAGCGACATCCTTGAGGGTAGAAGGGAATAGTTTGAGATTCTACTCATTTGATATATAATCATATGTCCTGTAGACTACGGAAAATTCAAACATGAAGGTTTCAAGATCCTCAAAATATATTCCATGGAAATGTGGAAGAACAATGGGGCTAATATTTTTCATTTTAGCTTCCCCATTTTGCTCCTTGATAGGAAATACTTCAGTCTACCTATTTCCAGCCATGGTATCAATGTGTGATGGAGGTTCTTCTCCTCCTATAAGCTCCTCAAAAATCCATGTTTTCTCATCTAAGAAGGCCTCTATATCTCCTGTAGATAGAGTGGGAGGCCCACACTAAGCAAGTGAAGGTTGACTATTTGTAGAGGTGGGGGTTTTAAGTAGAAATTTTCTTGTATTATACCTAACACTACGAGGCACGAAAGAAATGATTTTTTGGTTTTGTTTTTAGATAGAAATCCTAATGCAAATATTATATATATATATATATATATATATATATATATTATAATATATAATAATAAAATAAAAAAAAAATAATAAATTAAAATTAATTAATATAATTTTAATTTAATTAATTATTTTTATTTTTTATTATATATATATATATATATATAATTTTAATTTAATTAATTAATTTTTATTTTTTATTTATATAATATATATATATATATATATATATATATATAATATATATAAAGGAAATGAATGGAAGTGAATCAACTTAGAGAAGAAAGCAATAGCTACTTTGACACTTAACCAACAATGATGCCAAAAAAGTGATGGTCCTTAGTATTACAACAAGAATACTGAAACTCTTGAGGGTCTCAACTTTAATTATCAATCAAGGGTTTGTACAAACTTAAGAGGGGTCAACACTATGTGTGCAGTTTGTAATGTATTCTCCTTTGGATATTCTAATGCAATTGAGGGGAAGCTAAAATGTATAGAGACCACTTTTTCTATTTAGGCCACAGAAAATTCTAAAAAAAAAAACGAACAATAAGTAAACCTATTCTAGTTTGCAGGAAAGTAAATGAAATAAAGTAACCCTATTCTATTTGCAGAAAAGTAAATGATAGAAGGGAACCCTACTCTATTTGTAGAAAAGTAGATGACAAGAAATAAATATACTTTGTTTTGTAGGAAAGTAAATGAGAGGAAATTAACCTATGCTAATTGCAGGAAAGGAAAGCAAATAATTTCAAGAATGCTAGAGAAAAATGAAGTCTATTCTATGATGCATGATAAATCAACTTACAACTGAAAGAAGACATTCAAACAATAAACCCTAATTATAGAAAATAAATCAGTTTTTGCTACAACAACCATGTTAAGGTTTCTAAGCAGTCATTGAACTTTTAAACTCCATCTCTAGGGTTTGATGTACATTTTAATGTGCTAAGGAATGATAAACAAGCTTTGAGTGCAAATCTGGAGGTGTTCTAGGGCAATTTGTGTAGGATGCCCTTGTTTTGCTATAGGAAACAACTGAGAGTAGTTTTATGCATTATGTATGCAATCTGAGGGGTGAAGAAGGTGAAGAAGGGTTGTAAAAGGGTAAATAAATCTTTCCCAAGCTTAGGTGCCCTTAATGGGTCAATTCACGCAAAATATAGGAAGATCTAGGGTTTCATGTAGCTCGTCCAAACATAAATAAACTTGTTGATAGGTTGCAACAATGGGTAACAATGAGTGAAAAGATGATGATCTAGATGAGCCAAGTGCACTGAAAACAATACTAGATATACCTATTAAGCACTATTGTTTGACTGAAAGCAAAATGCATGATTGAGCGGTGAAAGCAAAGTGTATGAATGCTCAATAAACTACTAACTATAGAAAATAAAAAAAACATAAAGGATGAGTTGAACTATAAATGAAGAGTATCACTACATGAAAGAAACTATTTCTAAATTCATCAGAGCATGATACATAAACAAAATTTAGGGATAAGTTTATTCACTAACCTTGGAAAGGCAATATCTTTCAGAGATGAGATTTGTAGAAGTGCATGACTAAACTAAATCCATGGAAAGTAAAGATACAAGAAGGGGGCTTGAGCACCTGGGTTGGAACATAACCGAAGGAGATTAAAATCCCTTAAAAAGGAAAACCGGATTGGAAACCAGAGAGTGCTTTTCATTAATCAAAAAATGTGTTGATACATGAAATATGACATAACTAAAATAGCAGGCACAAATCCTTTGTCTACTCCTAACTATCTTCTCCAAAAAAAATTAATTCCTAATAGGCTACTAAGGCCCCTTATTTATACACAAAATGGTTGAGGGGAAGCCTCCTTGAAGAGAGGACTGCTTCCCCTTCAATAACCCTAGTAAGTAGGATTTGGTTCCCAAATGACTTCACAACAATACGGAAGTGGTAATGTCATTGAGTCAATTGAGGTTTAATTATCCTTCAGCTACGGACACGCCCCATATTTTTCTCTTGCTATACTCCTATGTGATCTACATCAAATATCCTCAATATCTTGCACAATAAGTGCATTAGGCACACAAGATATGGAAATAATCTCTTAACCCTCACTATAAGATATTTAAAGTTGAAAAGTAGAATACATTATTAAGTGTAGAAGGAAAGGTTAAATGTTCCTAGGGATGGTTAGATGGGACTTATGTTGTGCCTATTTGGGAGGCCCATCACACATTACATCCACTACACATCAATGCAAGGATTCTAGTAACCATTGCAACATTTATGGTCACACTGAGGTTGAACCTAAAGAACCACAAGAAGAATGGGAAGAGAAATAATATTATAGCCACATATTCGAGATATCAGGTGGAAAGTATACCCATTGTGGATGAGAATATTTTCTACAAATTGGTGCAGAAGGATGTGAATTTAGGTATCCCTCATCACCAAGAAGAGAAGGAGATCTATAAACTCTTGCAAATTATGATTGAGGTCAAGAAGACCAAGAAAAATTCCTTATTTGACTTAGGTTAATAGGCTAATATCATAACAATGGATATGGTAAACAAAGATGAACTAGAAAATTGAAATCATCCTATCCCATATCCATTGGGATGGGTAAAAAATATGCATAAACTAAGTTAACAAAACAGTGCAGAATAAAAATTGCTCTAAGTGTTGGTTATGTTGATGAAGTACAAATGGATGTAGTACCATTTGATGTGTTTTGGAGTTGTTTTTGGGAGTCCCTACAGGTATACGATGGATACAATATTCATGCAAAGATATAACAAGTACTACCTCATTAAGGATGGGAAATCATTCACCTCAATGCACACAAAGCTAAGTCCAATATTTCATTGGTAAGTGCCACTCACTAGAAGAAGCTAATTAGTTCTAGTAAAATGTGTGGTTTACTTTTCTTTTGAGAAAATTAGTCTGGTGAGGAGTCATTAAGGGTAAAGGAATCCCTAGAGGGGTCTACTAAATAACAAAAACATCAACTGAAATGGTTGCTACACGCATACAAGAGAGTGTTCTAAGAGCCTAAAGTGAGATAACCTAAGAAGGAAGTGGAGCATGGGATCCAATTATTTCCAAACTCTCCATTATGGAATACATGGATGAATAGAAAATCTATTTTGAAAACCAAAAATGCGAGAAAGAAATTGTAGCAAATATTGGAGCAATTTTTGATTCAACCAAGTACCTCGCCTTGTGGATCACTCATCATAATCGAACCAAATAAGGATGGGACTTGGTGAATGTGCATCAATTATAGGGTGTTAAAAAACATCATGCTTAAGAAAAATTACCCCCAACCTATGACTAATGATATGCTAGATTAGTTGCAACAACAAAAATACTTCACCATGCTAGATTTAAAATCAGGATACCACCAAGTTTGAGTCAAAGAAGAAGACACCTAAAAGATCACCTTCAAATCTGGGTAAGTTCTGTATGAGTGCTTGATAATTTAATTTGGCTTATGCAATACACTTGCTATTTTTATGAGACTTATAAATGATGTATTGTTCCCATACCATTTTTTATAGTTTATATAGATGATATATTGGTTTACATTGCTAACTAGGAGGAGCATATTTCAGATTTGAGGTAGGTGTTAGAGACCTTGAATAAGCAATAAAACCGAGAAATTTAGAGAAATTTTATTTTACACATCATTATTTAGTTTATTTAGGTTATGTGATTGGTTGAGGGGAGCTTATGATAGATCCCACAAACATAGAGGCCATCATGAAGTGGTTGATTCCTACAAATGTTCCTATATTTAAGAGTTTTGTTGGGTAGAAAAATACCCAAGGATATTCATAGCTTCATTTTTAGCATTAGATGCATCACTCCAAGTTATACCAATGAGTGATATATCTAATATATATATATATATATATATATATAATATATATATTTATTATTTTTTTTTTTTTTTTTTTTTTTTTTTTTGTGGAAAGAGTTAGTAGAAGGATTTTGAAGAGTTGAAAAGAAAAACTAGCAAAGCACACTACAACAAAAAAGGTGATTGGTGGAGGTCGAAAAATGTCACCATAAGCTCATTAGTGACGGTCAAAATGGCTTCTGTCACCAAAAATTGAATGTCACCAAAGGTGGCGTTGCCAAAAATATAGGCGTTGTGGTGACATTTATGGTCTGTCATGAATAATAATTATAATGATGGATAGTGACTGTCACCATTTCATATGAACAATAGTGATTTATGGTGACATACCTTTCATGGCCCTCACTATTGATGCATATATATGGTGACATTTGTTGATCATCACCTTTTCATATTTTGATGAGGGTCGAAAAATGTCACCATTAGCTCATTTGTGACGGTCAAAATAACTTCCATCAATAAAAATTGAATGTCACCAAAGGCCGTGTCACCAAAAGTATAGGTGTTGTGGTGACATTTAAGGTTTGCCACAAATAATGATTGCAATGACGGATAATGACCGTCACCATTTCATATGAACAACATTTATTTTTGGTGATGGTTCATGAACCTCACTATTGATGCATATATATGGCGACGTTCATTTTTATTTTTTATTTTTATTTTATTTTATAGAAACAATTATGGATTATATTAGCTGAGTGGTCTAAATGCCAAATTTCAGATTACAATGAGAGGGAGCAGAGCCCAAATAGCAACAACCTGAAGTGCTATCGAGTTTGTGTTCAGCTTCCAGCTCTTTTTGGTTACAACTATGAAATCGATTTCTGTGATTTGTCCAAGTTTATAAATACAAACGAACTGTTTCAAGAGCAAGAAATAAAACATATCAGTTGACTGATTATGGAATTGGATCCCATGTTTCGTCTCTGTCTCTTATCATTTTCCCCGCAGAGAGAAGAGCAGCTTTATTAGCTTCAAGATCTTCTTCTTTGTTGTTGTCTCTCAGAACGTGGAAGTATTTCAGGTTTTGGAATAGTTTCCCCAAACTTTGGATTCTAGATATTAGTCTTGCCAATCTTAAGTCCCGAGGGGATGAGTTGGTCACCATGATTTTTATTATCACTTGAGAATCTCCAAAAATGTTTGCATCCTTGATTTCCAAATTCAAGAGCATCTTAAGACCTTGGAAGAGGGCTAATGCCTCAGCTTGAATGCTGGAGTTGATCCCCAGACCCCAAGCAAAGTTGTGGGTCGATATACCTTCAATGTTTTTTACAATTCCTCTTGCCCCAGCCTTGCTCGGATTCCCCTTTGCTGCCCCATCAAAGAAGAGAGAGTGTACCTTTTGATTGGAGATCTAGTCTTGGAAGTCTTCATTATTTTTCCCCCTTATTTTCCATTCTTTAGAAGAGGAGATATTTTTGATGGCTTGGTGAAATTGTAGATTTAAGGAGGCACCCCAAGCAGAATCTAACTGATTTAAATTTGAATCGTCTTTTTGATCTCCTAGGCATTCTTTTAACTGGACCTTTATCTTAACTGCTACCACCTTGGCATCATGTCGAGTGTTTCTAAAAATTCTGTTGTTTCGCTCTAGCCAAATCTGCCAGCAACAAATTTTAGGAAGGGAAGACCAAGCCGCTTTAATCACTTTGTTTTTGGGAGGAGGTCCGAGGTACCTGTTCTGCCAATTAGCAAAAAAATCAGTGATGGAGCTAGGAAGAACAAAGTTGGGGTTCCAATAATACATTATTTCACTCCAAACCTGCACAATGAATTTGCAGTTTAACATGAGATGTGTGGCACATTCCACATTCTCTCTGCACAGGGAACACCTGGACGGGCCATGGAATCCACGCCTCTGCAGTTTATCATCAGTGAGGATTTTCCTGTGGCATAAGAGCCAACAGAACATGTCGATTTTGGGTAGAGAGGAAATGCTCTAGACCACCTTCCAAGGAGCAAGATCAGGAGGGACATTCGGTCTCAAAGCGAGTTTAGTGTATCCTTGAGCTACTGTGTATCCTACAGATAGTGAACCCCAACCACACGAGTCTCTTCTGCGCACATGTGAGGGAGAAATTCTGTTCAGCATAGCCCAAAGGCACCTTCATTCTTGAAGAAGATCCGGAGGCACATCAATAAAGCTCCAACCTGTCCAACGCGTCCCAGCCCACGTGGATATATCCCATAGTGTGGATCTGCCTGAAGCAGTCAACCAGTCATGCAGCGCCTTCACGGAGGGGCATTCACCAATCGGGTCTTGATCGATGATGTGATCAATCCAAATATTGATTTTCTTCCTGTTTCTAGGAATCCAGTAAGCACTGGAGTAGATCAGGGGGGCAGCTTTGGAGCAGAGCTTTACAAAAGGAGAGACGCCTTGGGGGAGAGGCCCATCTAGGCATCTAACTCTCTGGCCTTTGAAATACTTCCTCCAAAGCGCTAATTGGGCCTAGCCAGGCTTGGGCACAATAATTTTCCAGGGAAGTTTGGCTCCCATGGCAATGTTCTGGAGGGAAAGATTCTTGAAGTTTAATCCTCCCTCAATTTGAGGCTTGGAGACAGTATCCTAGTTATCAAGAGGGATTTTCCTCTCATTTTATTTGCCTCCCTTCGAAAAGAAATTGTGTATATGCTGTTCCATTTTCTGAAGAATGCCAATTGGAGCAAGGAGGATTGAGAACTGAAATAAGGGGAGACTGCAGAGCACAGCTTTGATGAGGACTGACTTGCCCGCAATATTAAGCCAATTGAATCCCCATGCCTGAAGCTTGTTCTTGAATTTTTCCACTTGAGGGAGCCAATCCCTGCTATAGGCCCGCTTGAGGAAGATAGGGAGTCCAAGATATTTAAACGAGGTCCAAGCTGAAGAGGCTGTGAATCCAAAGCATCTGGTAATGGAACTAAGCAAGTTGGGCGTAATGTTCCAACAGTATATATGGCACTTCCCTTTGTTGAGACTACTTCCCGACGCCATACAAAACTCATCTAGAGCTTCTTTAAATCTGTTGGTCGAGTGGATTGATGCAGCCCCCAGCAGTAAAGTATCGTCTACAAAGAGGGCATGATTGATGCTTTTGAATCCTCTTGCGATGCAAATCCTTGAGATTTCCCGCTCTTGCATTTTGTTGTTTAGATGAAAGCTGGGGATGGAGGCTTGAAGAACAAATACAAGAGGAGAAAGAGGGCAGCCCTGCCTTAGTCCTCTTGAGGCTTTGAAGAAATCAACAGCTCTGCCATTGACCAGGGGAGCAATCCATGGCTCCGATATGCAGGCCCAGATTCAGTTTATAAAGTTCTCCCCAAATCCAAACTTTTGCAAAATATTCAAGAGAAAATTATGCCTAACACGATCAAAAGCATTTGCTAAGTCCAATTTCATAGCCATACCTTTTTCCTTGCGCTGCTAGCTTGAGAGGATTGCCTCTTGGACTAAGATGAAGTTGTCCACTAGCTGTCTACTATGAATGAAGCCCCCTTGATTCTCTGGAATGATTTTGGGGAGAAGATACTTCAGCCTGTTAGCTATTACTTTGGTGATCAATTTGTAGCCAGTGTTGCAAAGAGAGATGGGAGGAAATCTGTTGAAGGAGTTGGCACCTTTCTCCTTGGGGATGAGTGCAAGGAACACAGAGTTTGTACTACCTCCAATTTTTTGACAGGCTTGGGATTTTTGAACCATTTTATAGAGATCTTTTTCCACAATGTGCCAGTAGGATTGAAGGAATCTGGCGGAGAATCCATCTAGTCCTGGGGCTTTATTTGGGTTCATGGCGAAGAGAGCATTCTTGACCTCGGCCTTAGTGACTTTAGCTTCTAGTTGGTGGTTCATCTCAGCAGTGATTAAAGTGGGAACCCAGTCCAAAAAACAAGAGTTCTGAGTCAGATTCACATCCTCACTGTACAAATTTTAGAAATGGAGAAAAGCTACTCGTTTGATGCTTGCAAAGTCCTTGTGATTGGTAGTATCTCCCTTGATTTCAGCAATGGATTTAAAGCATTTTCTGGCTTGAGCTTGCTTATGAAAGAAAGGGGAATTTTTGTCTCCTGCTTTGAGCCAAAGGCAGTGAGATTTAATCCTCCAAAATTCTTCTTTAGCCAGGCAGGCTTTATGAAAGTGTTGTTGGAGCTAGACCTCCTTATCTAGGATTTCTCTAGTTACATAAGCCTCTTCCAAAAGCAAATGGTGTGCATGTAGCTGACTTTGGAGATTTTTTCTTTCAACTACTGGATTAGAAAGGGTTTTGGCCCAACACTTTAGGGCAAATTTCATTCTTCTAAGCTTTTCTTCCCACACATAGAAAGGTGATCCATTGACTGGCTGAGACCAACTTTCCTTGACTATCTGCAAAAAATTGGATTCCTTGATCCAGAGGGGGCTAAACATGAAGGGGATGGGGCCAAGATTGGAATGGACCTGAAGTTCAAGCTTGATAGGATTGTGATCAGAGATGCTGCAAGAAAGGATTTGTATACTAACGTCTAACCCAAGCAAAAGAAAATAACTTTGAACAAAGAATCTATCTAGCCTTGCTGCAATGTGACCAGGACCTACTCTTTTATTTTACCAAGTATACTTACCAGAGGAAGGCTTGATGTCTAACAGGTCCTAATCTTGCAGGAGGTCCTCTGCCCATTCCCTTGCCAGATCTCGCACAATGCAGCCTCCTCGCTTTTCTGAGGAATGCAACGTGAGATTTAGATCTCCTGCAATAATGATGTTGTCTAGATTACTCAGATCTACTTGGTTTCTTATTGAGTCCCAACAGGCCTTTTTTTCTCCAACATTAATCGGCACATAAACATTGAAGAGACAAAAGGATTCTTTAGTTATGAGATGTTGCATTTTTAGCATCAGCTAGTGAGTATTTGAAGTATCAGACACTAACAAATACTTGCTATTATTCCAAAGAGTGCCGAGCCCTCCAGAGGCTCCTCGGCTGAGACAACTATTGCTTTACTTTTATTCCAGAGTTTTTTGCTTGTTTGGAGGAAGTCTGAGTCCTCCATCTTTGTCTTTTGGAGAAGGAATATGTCCGGGGCTTCTATTCTTATTAAATTTCTTATGGCCTCTTCCTTAATTTTTCTCCCCATACCCCTACAATTCCAGGAGACTATTTTGATTATTTACCTTTGCTCTGTTGGGCTCCCTTGGAGCCTTGAGACTGGTTTCTTGCCATCTTCGGCTTTTTTTGCTAACAACATTTCCAGAGTTGGTTGGCTGCCCTGTAACTTATCCTTGTACTTTTCTTGCTTTCTTTTCTCCTGATTTGTTTTGCGTCCTCTTGTGGATCTCCTAACAGAGGCTTGGGAGTCACCTATTTCTCCTTCCTCCTCCGAGTCTTCCGACTCTTAGTGCTCTTCCCCGACTTCGACAAGGTTTCCTTTTGAGCTTTCTGCAGCACTTGCATCCTTGGGAGAGACAGGCAGGTTACCTTTATCTGGAGACACTGCCTTTTGGACCACGACCTCCTGGGTGTCCTCTCGTTGCAAGCTAAGAGGATCAAACTTATTTTCTGGAACAGGCTTGGGCGAGATTTGCTGAGTAGAGGCCTGGTGAGGACCTTTGCCATTAGGGCCTCCTGACTTCTGTGTCTTGAGATAAGGTTTGGAGCGCTTGACTTGATTCCAGTCGTCCTCCCTCCCCTGCACAACCTCATTGTTGGTTGGGCAGCCTCTGGCGAAGTGGCCATAAACATGGCATTTCTGACATTTGAAGGGCAGCTGCTCAAAGTCCAGTTTCTGCAAGTGCGTCCAGATTCCGACATTGATTTTGATGGCCTCTGGTAGCCCCACCTCCAGATCTACTTCTTCACAGATCCTGGCGCAATCATATTGGTCCTTATTGTTCGCTCGATCTATAAATTTCCCAAGGGCATTTCCAATGTGCATCAAAGAGTCCCAATTCCAGCGATGCACTGGGAGATTTGGAAGCCTAACCCACACCGAGACTGCTTTGGGCACATCTACTGCTGGATCGAAGTCCTGAGTCCACTTATTCAGATACAAACCCTGAGGGCTCATGAAGTAGGGGCTGTTTTGGAAGATCAGATCTTTGTCATCCTTTGAAGTGAATTCGAAGAGGAAGAATCCTCTCCCCAGAAAGTAAGAGGTAACACTTTCTTTGATCAACGATGCCCAGTTTCTGTTGACTCAGCTCTCAGTGGATTTTGGAGACGACCATAGCCTAGTGAACTGGCCGATGAGAGCCCGCTCGGCCAAAGACAATGCAACTTGGATCGGGGTTTCTGGAGGAAGGGAGATCACAGGAATATCATCCAACTTTTTTACGAATTTCGCAGCTTCAGAATTCTTCTTCTTTGGGAGCCCTGCCAAGAGCTGATTAAAGGCCTCATTAGACGAGAGCGGCGGAGGAGAAGGGTGGGGCACCTGGGGAGTGCCCAACACCTCCATGGGGGCAAGCCCTAGGGTATGGACCTCTCAAAAGCTAGCAGGCAGCAGCGCGGTCCTCCATGAACAGCCAGACCAGCCACAGTATGTAGTAAAGCCCTCGACAGACATGCCCGTAGGGATCAGGGCGCGCAGAGAGCGGGCACGCTCGCAGTCTACAGAACGTGCGAGTTGCGGATCTCGCAGGTTTGCAGAGTGGGATTTTTCATTCACTTAATGTTACTGCAACCATATATGGCGACGTTCATTAACTGTCACCATTTCATACATAAAAAATGGCTTTTGATGGTGCCCTTTAACAACCATCACTATTAACACATATAGGGACATATAATGATTGGACCATTCCCTATGAATGTTAGGGCATGATGGAATCGAACCAACAACCACCTACTTGTAAAGGAGGTGCTCTTCCATTGAGCTTGCACCATTGAAATAATTAGACCTTAAAACTTTATAAATTCTAAATTTTAAAACTTTAATTAAATTATAAAACTTTGTAAAGTCTCGTTGGTTTCATTGGCTCAGCTAGCACAAACAACCGTCCAAAAGATGCAAAACAGAATTGTTTTAGAACAAGGAAGCAACTTTCACATGGTTAATATGCTCAACAACCTAAATAATACCATCGAAGCTGATTGTTTAAACTTGAGACCAACCAAACTACAAACCCAAAGTCCCCATATTCTATAGCTCTTCTAATACAAGTTCGTAGATGAAAGAAATCACTGAAGAACTTAAAAATTATATACAACTATAGTAAAAATTGATGAAAATAGGCAATATAATTTCTATGATGAGTAAAGATCAAAATCATGTATAGTAGGCAATTCAACAAAGACACTGAGCATGATGGAACCAACACAAAATCAAGTGCATGGTTCTCACATGGGCTCCATGAATATACATACCTTTGGAATGTGCCTCTTCTGAATCCATGAAAAAATAATATAGAACTCTAATGATATATAAAGGAAGAAAGTGGGAATTATTACTTAACTATAAATATTCAAAATCTTGCAGGACAGGTAAATTTTGTAAAAAAATTGAACATCTGGAGTAGACATGAAATCTTGTACATGGGACTAGCATGGGCTTTCCAAATATACATAACTCCAAAAAGTGACTATTCTGAAGCACCAAAAATTAAAATAGAACTTCAATAATTTCTCTAGTAAAATGGGAGCTTCAAGTATTGAAATTATTTTTCTCTGTATATGTTGTATAGATTCATTAAAAAGTTGGAGAGTATCCATTATATCCAAAAGGCAACAAGAAGAAAACCAGTTATGAATGCTAGACAAATGGCTAAACACAAAATGTCAAGACAAAAAGAAATTTATTTTTATTTTTCAAAAAAGAATATGATAAAACAATAAGAAATTAAAAACACTAACCACCATATTTCAATCCACAATAAATTAACATATGAGTCAACCTTTTTATTGAAACAACAGACCAAAAAAATTGTGAAAAATAAATTCAGTAGTTAATCATCCTTGAACAAAATATCTTCACTTAAGAAATCCAGATGATAGAATGCCCACAAATTACATCAAAAAGGAGAATCATACCTTAATTTTATTATTCAAAGAGAATAAAAATACTAATGAAAATTCGTAAAAAAATAAAGTAATTGCTGATGTTTGCCCTTTGAATATATAAATATTTGAATGAATTAATCACTTTATCCAGTCAAAAGTTTTCCACATAAAAAAATATTACTTTTTGGAAAGTTAATACTTCGAGACTGTAGGTTTTAACCCTGTATAGAAATTACCTGCCCATGAATTCTAAAAACATAAAATAAACAATGGTGAGAGCATAAAATATAAAACAAATATACACAGGGGTTTTCCCCTTGATCCCAAAACTGGGACTACCAGATTGATTTTTCAATATATTCTTTTCAAGGTTACAATACATATATATAGATGTCAAAGCATCCATAAGCCCCAATCCATTAACCCTGGATTAGAACATAACTGTAGTTCCCTTGACCGGATCTACAAAATACTGTGGTTAGAAAACCATCATGCCCAAAACCATGTGTGAAAACCATGCACAAAACCATAGGTAGGTCCGCCCACCTAATATAGGGTGAATTTTTTTTTCCCTAGGGCGCTGCCTTGGACCTTGTAGAGGGGGATTCAACCTCCCTACTGAATCTGCCACAACAAACAAGGGGGGCTATCGCCCCCCTTGTGACCCCCCCCGCATGGGGCTAGTCATGGAAAGAATATAACACACATGCCACAACATTCAAGAAAATTATGGACATTATAACTTCTTTAAAATGGCTCATGACAACTAATCCCTACAACGTTAATTCCTTGACCAATTTCTCTTTTGCTTTATGAGCCTCTAAGGGAGAAAACTTCGACCTTAAGGCTTAAAATAATTGTTAGAGAATTAGGGCTATGCTATTTTACTCTAGAAAGATATTAGTAATGAGTTCCAACATAGACAAGCGAAAATCTAATTCAGATTGACAGAATTGGAGACCAAAGGTTAAAATATTGGTTATGACATGATTTCATTCTTTTACAAGCACACTGCAGTTACTTCAACATGATATAGAATGTTTATAATGATCAACGGTCAATATTGAAGGCTTTGAATCCATCATGGAAGATTTCATACATCAAATAAGTGTAGAAGAAAGAAATTTCTCTTCAAAATAGTTTGACAACATAATTTGGCCCATTATGAAGAAATGACCTCATTTAAAATTCTATTAAGGAAGTGTTCAATTTTCCCATTATAGAGTATTAGGTAGATGTGTCATAACCTATGAGAACATATTGTTGCATTAAATCCTTGAACAAATCAAAGTTGAATTATGAAGAATGCAGAGCAATGCTGTTGCA
Organism: Pinus taeda; assembly: GCA_000404065.3. Lineage (NCBI taxonomy): Eukaryota > Viridiplantae > Streptophyta > Pinopsida > Pinales > Pinaceae > Pinus > Pinus taeda. The sequence goes on from APFE031517282.1 coordinate 73,895, forward strand.
AGTGCACTTAATAGTTAAAACTATGTTATATACTTGTAAATTAAAGCAATAACCAATTTTGTTCCCCATAGTTGTAAATTAAAGTAAGACCCAATATTACTCGTTGACTCATATCTCCATTTTACCAATTTTATTAAGTAAGAGCTACTTAAAACATATTTCTAAACATTGTTTTGGCATACCTACTAATATCGAAAACTGAATAATGGGTGTTCTTCCATTGTTTAGAAATTTGTTTAAGGCTTAAGCAACTCTTTATTCATTTTATCATCGTGTGATTTTGCCTTTGTGAAACCTAGCAAACCTAAACCATTCCATTTGAGACAGCCTATTGCATAAACTCCAAAAAGTTGTTAGAAAACTTATGAAAAGTGCCTAACATGGATGCATATCCAACATGTGTACATTTCTTATTTCTAGCCATAAAATTGTCATCAATCCAAATAAGATGACACAATACCCTACAGGGAATTTATATCTTATGGTAAAGTAATTGGCCAGATTCAACCAAGCGAGAACTTTAGATAATAACAAGCTCAAATTCACAAGTGTGGACAAAAGGGTGGTTGGAAACATGCTACTAGAAATAGAACCTACCAAAAATATCTATTTACTATTGATGGTGTGAAGTAGGGTAGAGTTGGTTTGTTAGTTCCAAAGCATCCATGGAATAGTTTGATGAAGGTTTTAAGAAAACTTTTATGATAATTTGCGAGAGGGGAAAGGCTCCTAGTTTCAAACTTGTCAAAGGAAAGGAAATGTTAACATCAAATTATACTCCACCATATATGCAAACAAATATTATTTTGGACATTTAACAGGTTACATCTTATGAATCTCAAGAATTCAGTCTATGTCAGTTGAAATTCAAAGTAAATACACTATGGCCAAATTTATAAGTGTTTCATGAACTGCCTTATCATAGTAAATCTCATTTAGAACTGACCAATAATATACGGAAGCAGATAAAAGCAATGGTTTAGTGCGTATGGGGTTTATATGCATATGTATAACAACCCACTCACTTAAGTTCACCATTTGATCTCTGAAATCAGACCCTGAAGTAAACTGCATGTTGTTATTATAGGTCTGAGGTAGTGATGTATTATAGACTTAATGCGCCACACCCTATTTGCAATAATAAATCACTCTACTTCAGAACTAGGCTCTAGCTCTATACTTGAGATAGCCAATTATGTACTCTTAATGGACAGTTTTAAAGTGTTGGCAACTTCAATTAGCATTATGTTGAGATTTAAGTGGAGCGCTCCTTATCCTCAACTCATTTGCTTCCATGGTCACAAAATATCCTTTATATGTGACTGCTACAATGATAAGTCTATGGACATCAATTCTGCTATAGGAAATGAGTATTTGACATGGAAAAATGCAACCACACACCAATTCTCATGTTACCAAACTTATAATATCCCTTCGAAGTTGAGATGGATGTGAGTGGGTATGTCATGGGATAGGTATTAATGTAGGGAGGAAGGCATGTATGCTACCATTATGAAGTATTTCATGGGGTGATTTTCAACTACCCTACCAATGATAATGAATTATATTCCCTTGTACAAGCTGTCAAAAGGTGGAAACACTATCTAATGGGAATCAAGAGCATATTCCATGCAAATCACCAACCACTTTAGTACTTGTTGGTCTAGATAGAGCTACAACAAACTAAACATTAGAAATGGATGGGATAATTACAACATTTTTATTTAGTCATTAAGTACAAGAAGGATACATAAATAGGTTGGAAGACGTGCTTTCAAGGCCACCAACATCAAATGTTAGAACTTTGGTAACTCTAATGCACATGGATCCTTTAACCCATGATGCATATTGAGAGGCATATATAGAAGATGGAGAATTTAAGGAAGTATCTCAACAGTTACAGGGCCAAATTCATGCAAATGATGGTGACAATATATTTAACTATCATCTCTAGAATGGGTTACTCTATAAGGTAGACAAGGTTTGTGTTCTTAAAGGTGAGTGACTACAAATTATTAGAGAAGTTCATACCTCAATTATAGTTTCCAACTTATAAAGTTATCCATACTGGGACATAATGCAAGAAGATGTAGTGAGGTTCATTAGAGGATTTACGCTTTGTTGTAAAGACAAGCCTAATAATAAGAAGAAAGATCTATACCATCCCTCACTTGTACCCACTCATCCTTAAAAAGGAGTTACATGGATTTTAAGGGAGGTTTACAAATTATTAGGTCCCTATATTATTGGTGTAGCCCTTATATTGTTATTATTGTGCCCCATAGAAGCCCACTATTGCTATTGTTGTACCCTTATATTATTATTTTTATGTAGGCCCTAATTATATTTTGACCTTTTAGACTCCTATATATACTAAGGAGGTCTTGTCATTTGAATCATCCAATAATTGTTCATTTATGTGATGTAAAGGGAGGTTTCACTCTCTAAGTGGTTTATTATCAAGTCATTTATCTATATTTTTTTACAATTCTATATTATTTTTATTTGGATACATAATATTTGGTATTCGAGCTCTTGATCCTAGAGTTTTGCTGCTTCAAATGGGCCATTGTGGAATTCTCTCTCTCTCTCTCTCTCATCTCTATATATATATATATATATATATATATTTATGAAGCTTCAGATAGTGAAACTTCTACCACGTTGAGGCAAATTCTTGATGAATATCTGTTTATAATTTTAGACCTTACTTCACTATATTTTTGGAGATATGCTTCTAATATGGTCCAAGGAAGTTAGGGTTTTTGTATGCTCTAGAATTCAATCTCAAACAGGTGTCTCGGGAAAAATCGTTATAAATTCCTCTTCAAGCATTGGATTTGAATTCCGTAAAAGGTGATCTGAATTTCACAGAATGTAGTTTTTGGATTAGAATTTTCAGGGCTGAAGGTTTAATCAATGGCATGTGGTATCCCATACAAGTTCGCTGTACTGAACCAATCCATAATAAGGTCATGGTGGGATATTTGACATAACTTTATCTTAAAGAATCCAATATTTGTTTAACATTTTTGGTAGGAAAGAAGACACAAAGAGCCATCTCAGGATGAAATTTTAGACCTCGAGAGGCTGAAATCATAGAGATACAACATTTTCAAGTTCAGTTAGATCAATAAGCTCAAAATCAAGCTCTTAAAAGGTGTGTATTTTTAAATTTTCATAACTTTTGTTTGAAAACTCAGTTTGAAGTGATTTAAAGGGAATAATGAAGCATAGGTATCATTAATTGGTTCCACAATTCCTCCTAGAAGAAAATGATACATCCATTAAACCCTTGAAAATATCTACTATGACACATGAAGAGGAATAAATGCAATATGATATATCAAAATTACAAGACCAAGTCAAACAAATTTCTCTCTCACAAAGAGAAACCAAAGATGAACTGGAAGTGATGATGAAGTGCTTGAAAATGTAGAATTTCCTGCAAATTCTCTACAAATCTACCTCTGAGATCTATGTAGAAAATCTGACTGTAGATTAACTCGATAATGCAATATACCAAAGCAAAATACTATAATATAGTTCTACTATAAAACTTGTGGAAGCTTAAATATAGAGCAAGAATCGAGCTGAACACATATAACCATAAGAAGAAGAATAATTTCACATGAAACACATAAAATACTTTGGGGAAAGCCTTAGCTAAAAACCCCACATTTGTATTATCATACAAGGTGGAAATACATCAAAATTATATAAAGCCTTAGCTCTCACAACTAGCCATATCTCAGTACAATCCTCACAGATGCTCATAGGCAATCCTGGCTTCTCACAAGCCTTCTCCTTTGCCCTCCAAGCTCCTATTTCCTTGCACTGTTCCTAGTGGATGATTCTCACCTCACCAAGTGGAACACTACTCTAACACACTGTTAGAAATGTGTAGTCCTCAAGGAATCTTCTTCCTTCTACATGCATGAGTTACTGATGAGGGCATCTTCAGTTATTTGGAGTACAGTGGTTGAGTGCATGCATGCATCAACTGACTGGTAACTCAAAATTAGTTCCTCAAACAGTTTGGAACTAATTTAATTGGACTTAACACAGTTACTAAGTTAACTAATTACAACTCAAATATAACTCAATCTTATCTCCTTAATTAAGGGATAATCTCCTTAATTTAAGGGATAACTCTTGCATGACTTCAGAAAGACTTCTAACTTGAATTTCTCTAACTAATTAATCCATAATGAATTAATTAATTATTTCCAAGCAGCTGATGAGACTAAATTTGATTTTAATTCACAATTTTAATTCAAGGACAAATTAAAATTGGAATATTTTGGATTCTATTTTTATCATTTCTTGTTGCTATTTTCAACACTCCCTCTCAACAAGAAAGGAATTCAACTCGATCCGGTCATGAACCTTTGGAATGTTATGCATGTAACACTTCTCTCTAGTTTTGTTGCTCCAGTAACTCCAAATACAAAAAAAACATCCAACTTGAATCAGTATGATGCATCTGTCATCAAAGTCTTTGATTGCTATTGCCTCTGTCAACTGAAAACTTTGCACTTCTGCTGACTCTGCCTTTCTACACTGTTGTCAATCCTTCTTCGTGCTCTTCATTATCTAACTGCTCTAGCCTCTGTCACTTTGATCTCTGACTGCATCAATCCCACTGATTCCTCCCACGACTATGTACTTTGGGCTCTTGTAGCAAGGTACGATCCATGAGATAAAACCTCTCAATGGACCCTACCCAGTTTCAGCCTTCTTGAGACTATCACTTCACATTGCCCCACCTCACACCTGGAGGTATGGTTGCATGTGATCCCTCTCCCCACTTGGATCGAAATTCCCCCCTAATGGAGGTATCTGCATGAGTGGATCTCATCACTCGGTCTCCTCTCCACTTCTCCAATTGTGGCTCCTCCACAATTGTTTGAGACTTCTTCTGGGACTGCATGTTGAGAGGTAATTTACACTCCATCTCAACCACCAAGTCTCTAACATTTTCCTTGCTCCTCAAGGCTTTGCATGCATCTTGAACCTTAAGAGCATGTAGGTTCTTAACTCGTGAACCGATCTGTTTCACCTGTCTCATGGTGATGTGTCTAAGGAACGCCTTTCCTTTATTGAAGACAACATCGTAGCCTTTGTCCTCCAACATCACGACCGATACCAAGTTCTTCTTTAGTCCAGGCACATACTTCACATTTGTCAAGGTGATAGGAGCTCCATGCTCCCTCTGAAAAGTAACCGTGTCCACTTCTAAAACACTATCCTTCTGTTCTCACCCATCCCAATGCGCATCTTGAGGTCTTTCTCCTCCAAGGCACTTAATAAACTTTTATCGTTGGTCATGTGGAATGAGGCTCCACTGTCAAGATACCAAACAAAACCCATCATTGATGACACCATGCATGTGATGAGAGTAAATTCCATTTCTAACTTAGAGGCTAATGCCTCATCGTTCGATACTTCCAAGGATCCCTTCTTGGACTTCTTAAATGGGAAATTAGTCGCATAATGACCCATCTCAATTAAAGTATGATGTAAATTCGATTTGCACCTGCAACCCCGAACTTAAAACTTCAAATTATCTTCTCTGTATACTGTTCACAACTCTGATACACTAGGCTCTGATACCATGTAGAATTTCCTACAAATTCTCTACAAATCTACCTCTGAGATCTATGTAGAAAATCTGACTGTAGATTAACTTGATAATGCAATATACCAAAGCAAAATACTATAATCTACTTCTACTATCAAACTTGCGGAAGGTTAAAGATAGAGAAAGAACCGAGCTGAACACATATAACCATAAGAAGAAGAATCAATGCCCATGAAACACAAAAAATACTTTGGGGAAATCCTCGGCTAAAACCCCCACTATTTGTATTATCATACAAGGTGGAAATACATTAGAATTATACAAAGTATTAGCTCTCATAGCTAGCCAACTCTCAGTACAATCCTCACAGATGCTCACAGGAAATCCTGGCTTCTCACAAGCCTTCTTCTCTACCCTCTAAGCTCCTATTTCCTTGCGTTGTTCCTAGTGCATGATTCTCACCTCACTAAGTGGAACACTGATCTAACACACTGTCAGAACTGCACAATCCTCAAGGAACCTTCTTCCTTCTGCATACATGAGTTTCCTTTATGGGAAAACACATGCAACTAATAGTACAATGTCCTTGACATTTAGCTCAACTGGGTATTCTCAGAATAGACATGCATGAGTCACTGATGAGGGAATCTTTAGTTATCTGGAGTACACTGGTTGAGTGCATGCATGCATCAACTGATTGATAACTTACAATTAGTTCCTCAAATAGTTTGGAACTAATTTAACTGGACTTAACTCGGTAAACTAAGTTAACTAATTACAACTCAAATATAACTCAATCTTATCTCCTTCATTAAGGGATAATCTCCTTAATTTAAGGGATAAATCTTGCATGACTTCAGAAAGACTTCTAAATTGAATTTCTCCAACTAATTAATCCATAATGAATTAATTAATTATTTCAAGGTAGCTGGTGAGACTAAATTCAATTTTAATTCATAGTTTTAATTCAAGGACAAATTAAAATTGGAATATTCTGGATTCTATTTTTATCATTTCTTGTTGCTATTTTCAATAGAAAATAGACATAAAATCAAACATAAAAGGGGACGTAGATGGTTTAAAATGGGAAATGGAAGGTTTAAAAGTAGAAGTGGAAGGTTTGACAAGGTTGTTACAAGAAAGGCTTCCTAATGGTGACAAGGTATTCCATGAAATTCATGATGAGAACAAAAGGAATGTGGATCATGATTTTAGAGGCTCTAACTTTGGGTTGAAGATAAACCATATTCCAAACATTGATATGAGGAATTTTGATGCAAGGATCTAGTATCATGGATACTACAAATGGAGAAATTCTTTGATCTACATGATGTACAACACACACAAAAGGTATGCATTGTACTTTTATATTTCGAACCCAACCAGTTTCTGTGTTACTGATGGCTTTGTTATCGTAAATCAATTGTCACTTGGATAATTTTTATGGAGGAATTGATAGCACATTATGAGGATACAAAGAGAAATACCTTCTTTATCCAATTGATAAATCTCAAAAGGGTTCAGTTGCAGAGCACATTGATGACTTCCAAAGAGAGAATATCAAGGTAACTGATATTCCTAAGGAGCATCTGATTGATGTCTTCCTAGGGAAAATTAAAGGATAACATCCAACAAGGGGTGCTCCTTTGGGAAGTTAAGTCGTTGGAGAATCCATTCAGGGTGGGAAGAAAAGTTGAAAGAAAAATTATGGCAAAAAAGGAAGTCATCCACTGACAACTATAAATATGGAAGTGTTGCCACTCCTATCCTCCCACAACCTACAAGGTTCACACCACAACAATTGGAAGAAAAAAAATCAAAATGGATTTGTTACAGTTTTGATAGCAAATACACTAAAGGTCGTGTGCGGAGAAGAAATTATTTTACATAGATTTTCAAGAAGAGGAGAAAAGGAATAAGAAACATCAAAAGAAGAAGATACACAATAGGAACCAACCACAAGGGTTGAAAAAGAAGAATTAAATTTGACCATATCTTGTAATGCATTGGCGGGAATCACCACTTCTCAAACTCTCAAGATAGAAGGATATATCAAGAAGAAAAGTGTTGATAGTGCTAGACTTGCCAACATGTCAAGGGGATCTCCCCGGTAAGAAGTCCCAATTAGACCTCAAACCGTTTGGTGTAGGAGTCCCAGCAATGGGTCGTAAGGTAATTCCTTGACCGTGATATCGCACAGAGGCAAGTAAGATAACTCTGTCAGTAGCAAGAGTGTGACCGTTGCAGTGAGTCAAGGAAGATGCATGAGAAGTTCTAACACAAAGGGGGTGGGATGAGTGCGCCCCTTGACAACCTATATCAGTACTCAGCTGGGAAGGGGACACATGAGCGAAGATGCATCACAGGCGGGAAAGCAGAGTAGTCGACAATCCAAAGTGATGGTTAAACCAACAACACATTTGCAACAAGATTCTTATAATTGCATATGAATCAATTCAAACAAAAATACATAAGTTAAACAACATATATCATTAAGGCAACCAAAACAGTCCAACTACAATAACAACATATGCATGAAAATGTGTTGGGTCTTATTATATAAAGAAGTGTAAGTTCCAATCATACAATACATCCATGTAAACCTGCTAGCCCCATCAGTGAAATGTTACAGCCACATTCGCCTGCTGCTCCAAAGAGATGTACTAGCTCTGTGCAGTGGAGAAGCCAAGGCACGTTACAATATTGTCCAAGCTTTCTTCAAGACAGTCTTAACAGAAGCTTGGCTAACCAAAAGCCTATACAATGAGTTATGAGGGACTATTTATAGCAAAGGGTGGGGTGACCCTTGACATTCCCCTTTGTGACCATTCAACTACCCTCATGACTCTTCACCTACTCTATGGTTGTTACATCCACTATTAAGACTTGAATTACACTTGACATGAACCAATATTACAATGCACATGTACCCATGTGAACAATGGCTTGAACAAGCCAAACTAGACATCATTTTGACTTAGACAACTATAGAAGTCCAATTGCTCGACAACCTCATGCTGATCAATAGTAACATATTGTTGCCAAGATTGGTAGTCCTTGATAGTGTTTGTGTGTTCCGCTGTGACATCTGTCTGAAACCTGAATCTTGCCTCCATAAAATCTGGGTACACTGCTCGGGCTCCTTTGTCCAACTCGTCTGAAGGCATGTGCATCATTGTCTTCAATTTGGCCAGACTAGCAACATACTTGCGCATGATGTCTGCACTGATAAACAAGTCTAGGCTGGTGGCGGTTCACATCAACTTGTTGAAGTACGAGTCAAGCTCCTGTCGAACCTGCTTCTTTGTCTTCCCCTAGGTGAGAGTCCGAAGTGATGGGATCATATGTGTGTGCACCACAACATCCATTCTCTTAAATACTGATGCATGGGATGCCTGTATGCTAGTGATGAGTTGCGGTAAGTCTTCATAGTTCTAGATATGATTCTGGTTATGTGCTTGTAGCTCGACCGCATTGGCCCTCATCATCTTTGGCAAGTGAAGGTGAGCACCTTTGTACTTCATCATCCATGCTTTCATGTTATCAACAACATCATGTATGTTCTTCAAGATGTGTGCTCATCTCACACATCGCTGCTGTCACCCGTGGAGATGGACGACTTCTTGGTGCACGGTACCAAACTTGGAGTACAATGCTCACGTAACTGTGTCAAGGGACAATACTTCATCTATTATTTCCTTCTTTAGTTCAACTCATGTGGACATTGTCACCAAGTCTCCTCCTTGCTTGGCCACCTGTAGTTCCTTCGCCATTCACTCATTCTCAGTTATGAGGAAGCAAACACTTGAGCTAGTGGCTTCGGCATACACTCTAGTTGCATTGGCCAAAGCAGGATGCTTATGCACATCAGTCATGATCACTTGTTCTTCACTTGTGCAGGAGATATTTGGTCCTCTGGATTCGGTACACTGTGAGATTACACAACTCTATGATGAGATTCGTCAAAGGAGATATTGTGCACCTCTGCTTTCAACTGACCACCAAGGATCTCAATGCCTCCTTGGTCATTCGAGACTTGCTCATCATCTAGATGCGTTGAAGTGGGTGAATCGATCTCTTTATGGTGAGGCATGAGGTCAATGTCCTGTTCCAACCCTTGCTGCTCCATGTCTGCATACAGCTGGTCAAGCGCCTATTTTATCTCATGAGAAAAGTCTTGCCCCTACGATTGTTCACCCTGTTCACCTGATGCCAAATGTTCAGATGAATCAACTACTTGTATGGGCACTGCTTCGTCTATCTGTACATGATGCGCCCCTTGTTTTATCTTCTGGTGATGCGCTTCCTTCTCCTATTGGCACAACTCTTGTTCTTCCATTCTCTTCTTATCCCTCTGCCTTCGCGCGATGTGCTTGTCATGCTGTCACCTATTTTCCTGAATAGCCATAGCTCCTTGTTCTACTAGTGGATCTGCTTGAAACTTACAACTTTTCTCCTCCTCCACATGGTCGACAATATTCCTCTTCCCTTTGTCATGCACATGTATGCTTGGATCTGCTGCCTCTGCTGTTGCTGCTACTGTTGCTACTGCTAGTGCTCTCTGTGATGCTGCTTCATGTTGCTTTGCTAACCACTCTACAACGAAGCCGACCTATTCATTGGGTCTGAAAGAATTGTCACAATACCTCCATGAGTCTTCCTCAGCCTAATGAAATGCCCCATGGATCTAGTTGAACTGAACTCTCATGTAGTGATCCTTCACAATGCAATGTGGGTCATACGGGTTGAAGCTTTGGAGGTCGAATGATCCGGATCTTGGGAGGAGGCCCCCAAGATCTAAAAGATTGAAATGGATCTTGGGATGAAAGACCCCCAAGATCTGAAAACTTGCAATGGATCTTGGGGGAAACACCCCCAAGATCTAAAAACTTGAAATTGCCAGAAGAAAAATAGGAGAATGCCCAATAAACAAAACCACAAAGAAATTTTTTATTAAAACCCAAGTGGAAATAAACCAGCTAGGGCAATGGTAGATTATCTCTGAGAAGAGATGTGGCGGCTACATGTCTCTGAACTGTAAAGGCTACATTGTGGCGGACAATCTGTCCTTTTACAAAATGTGACTTGTTACTTATAGTATTTCTCAGTTACAATACCATGGGTCAATTCCACGGGTGAATGAATACCATGGATGGATTTCACAATACCACGGGCCAATTCCATGGGTGAATGAATACCATGGGTGTATGTCACAATACCATGGGCCATTACCATGGGTGAATGAATACCAAGGGTGGATGTCACTTACAATACCATGGGTGGATGCCATTTACAATACCATGGGTAAATTCCATGGGTCGATGAATAATATGGGTGGATGAGTACCATGGGTTGATGCCATTTTCCATTCAGATCATCGAACGGGTACTTCTTCATCTGTTCTGCTTCGACATCCGCTTACTTGATACTCTAGATCTCATATAACCCAATCCACAACGGAAGAGTGGGCCAAGGTGCCTTCTTCTTCCAATATAGTCTAACTGTCAATCATGCTGAGATGTGATACACTACTTCCTACATGACAAGTACATCCAAGAAAAACTTTGGTAGAACATGCAGAGTCTTCTCCGCACAGAAAATTTAGATGAAAGTGTTGGACGGTGAGGCATACCAATCTACAATTCCTAACAACGCCTCCATTGCTTTCTTTGACATGTAGGGTGGATCCTGTTTGAATATCATCCTGCATACTGGGGTGACAAAATGGTCAGACAACCGTATGATTACTCCTTTGAAGCTACATTTAGACAACAACTTGAAATATGTGTTCACAACAGTGTCTGCCGGTGACCATGCCCACTCCAAGCCTGAGAATTCATGTCGGGCACAGATTGCATCTCAGATGTAGGTGGACATATAAATCTTTGGATGCATACCCTCGAGTGACTGTCGAGCCTTCGTGACTTGTTCCTTCAACTGATGAGCCAATATGCAGGACCAGTTGCATGGTCTTCATTCTCTAGCCAGTTGGTCTAATGTGATCACCCAACTCTAAGGAAAGGTTTCAGTGCTTGCGTGGCCACTCAATCGACATGTGAATATGACCAAGTATTCAAGGTACACCTTCTTCAGTATCTTTTTCTTGTAGATCTGGTTGGGTGTCATCCTAAAACGAGTTGGATCCTTTACCCAATCCTTTAGAATGTCTCTGGAGTTAGCTCTATTTTTGGGAAAGCTGAATGGAGGACTCATGACAGTCATGGGCTCTGACATCTGATACATCTCATCATAATCTTGTGCCTAGAAGGTTGTAAGCTTTGGCCCACTGACACTGCTTAAGGTCATCATCTCGGGATCAGTGTGAGAGGCAATCTAGTGAATCATGTTTCCGCATGGGAACACGGGGTACCTACATGAAATCTGGTACAAGCCGAACTTGTGAATGTTCACGTACACTTGATGGTCTTCCCCAAAAGTGCTTGCAAATATTTCATTATGCTTTTTCTACTTCAGTTTGATGTCCTTGTCTAGATATAGCTTCGTATCTATCAATAGACTAGAGGACACCTACTCAACTACTGCTCCAGTGACAACTCCATTAGTGTCCTGTGATCTTGTTCTCTTGGAAGCCATTGAGACAGGTGAACACTTGAAATATATGGAAACAAGAAGTGTGCATGGCAAGAAATATGTCATTGGAAACAAAGCAAATCCGGGGAAGGACACAACACATACCTGGGAATCTGATGAGAAAGAGTGCACAAATTTTAGTGGGAGGCTAGGTGACTAGCTGCGAGAACTACGCAAAAGGAAGTCTGGGCTATCTGGGAGGTAGGACTGGCTGTTAGATCTGCAAAATGCGCAATCGAGTCAGGCAGTTGGCTACTGGGATTGCGCAATGCACAATTCCAGCTGGGAAGGACTGCTGGCCTAGGGACAAATTTGCACAATTTCTTGGGCCAAGTAGCCACTATCCTCCAGAAATGCGCAAAATAGTCCTAGAGGCCAATGTTGGGTAAAATGCACATTTATGGAGATGAGGGTGAGTCTTCCTTCCCCAGGTTATGCAATGTAGCCTTGGTGATGGTAGAGTGCGGGCCAAGGTTGACCCGACTCGCCGATAGGCAACTAAAAGAAAATAAGACAGTGAATGCATGGCAACACTAAGTGATAGTAGAAGTGATTGACAGTGCATGCAAAACATGAATGGAAGATTCCGTAAACAAATCAACATGCATGTGGGTGAAGCAATTCACCGGTTGGGCAAACGTCCGTGTGAAATAATTTCACGCATGCGACAACCATGAGATAGCAACGAAAATTGAAACAAAGCTAAGACACGCTAGTATACATGTAAACACCATCAAGCATTTAAAGAAATCAAGCAAACAACACTCACACAAGCGAATACACAAAAAGCAACAAAAATTCTGAAAAAGACAAGTTGAGGCCACTTTCCCGTGAATAGCTAAGCCGGATGTGTCAAAGAGTCCTAGATGTGCTATGGGATGCCAGAGCACCAAGATCGATGTGAATGAATGAGCTCTGATGTGTTGAATAAATAAGTTTGGTCTCATGATGCTCATGGCACAAATCTAGGAAAGATCGACACTTGGAGGGAAACTTCTAAAACAACTTTGCATGTAACCCCAAGCTACTAAAAATAGCTCCTTGAATCATGGGATGCCTTTTGCATGTTGCCTCTTTCTATTCTAGGAAGAGCAAGTCATTCATGCATGCAAGTCAAGTTTCCTTGGTCCTGGGTGGAATTGGTCAACCAAACTGTTCATGCATGAAATTGCTCAACTGCTTGGGAAAAATGCGCATTCTTGGCTGGGAGCTGGGCTGACATCCCAGGAGGATTGTGCAATTTATGGGTAGGGCAGAATTGTGCAATTTTTAGGTAGGACAACTGACTACTACCCAAATTTGTGCAAATCTTGGGTTGAGTAGCCCTGTTGGGGAAAATTGCGCAAATACTGCTCGGAATGTTGGCTGGTAGGATTGCATAATCTTGGATCCTAACAGTCTGCCAGAGAGGATTGCGTAAATTTTGGAGGGAAGGCCGGTTTCCCTCTAGAAATGTGCAATTTTCTAAGGGAAGTTGTTCAACCTGTAGCTAGACCAATTCTAAGTGAACATCATGTGAGGAGAATGGATCAACTATGATCGACAGGCTGTTTTTGTGCGAGAAAAACACTGAAGCTTGATTACTTGACTAGGTAAGACAAAGTGTTGTGAAAGGTTGTTAGGGAGGCTCCAAAACAGGCTGAGGCAAAATTTTGGAGGGTGGCTGTAGCTGCTACAACAAAAAGGTAATAGTGTTGATTGATTCAGGTAGTACCCATAATTTTATTAATTGTAAGATAACCAAGGATTTAAATTAATTTCTATATCTAGCACTAGAGTTTCAAGTAATGGTTGCAGAGGGAGGAACTATAAATTGCTCAGGGAAGTGCTATAATATCAATCTAAGCATGAGGGAATATGTATTGAGTAGTCCAATGCTTTCCATTCCAATGGGTGATGCTGATGTTGTATTAGGAGTCCATTAGTTACAATCTTTGCAGATGATAACTTTTAATTTTTAAGAACTTTTCTTGAATTTTTTCTTGGAAGGAAAGGAACTTGAAATAAGGGGTATAGTAGGGAAACCTGGGAAGATAATAAGATATAATGGCATGAAAAATATTTTGAAGAAGGAACAACAATGGGTAATTGCATAATTATGGTCATTAGATGTTCAAACATATAAGTCATCTATTTCTCTAGATCTCTAAAGAGTCCTTGACAATCCTTACAAGGTATTTGAGACTCCCAAAGGTCTCCCACCTATTCATGATCATGATCACGCTATTCACTTGATTCTAGGAAGTGTTCCTCCAAACATCAAACCTTATAGATATCCCTATGCCCATAAGAGTGAAAATAAACGTATGGTTGCATAATGTTTAGAGGCATGTATAATTTAACCTAGCCAAAGTTCTTTCTCTTCTCTAGTAGTATTGGTGCACAAGAAGGATGGATCATGGCATACATGTATGGGTTATAGAGAGCTCAACAAGCTCACTATTGAAGATAAATTTACCATTCCTATGATTGATGAATTGTTGGATGAACAAAATGGACCAATTTACTTCACCAAGATGGATCTTCATTCAAGATATCATCAAATTAAAATAAAGAAAGAAGACATTTCAAAAACAACATTCATAATTCATGAAGATCATTATGAATTTTTTGTTATACCCTTTTGCCTTACTAATGCACCTTCTACATTTCAAGTTTTGATGAATTCCACTTTCAAACCCTTCCTTAGAAAATTTGTGTTATTATTTTTCATGATATACTAATCTATAGAAAGTCTTGGAAATATCATGTTCAACATGTTGACAGGGTGCTCAAACTATTGGAGGAGAAACAATTGTATGCAAAACCCTCCAAATGTTTCTTTGGGGCACATGAGGAGGAATATTTGGGTCATATTGTATCTCATGAGGGTGTTAAGGTAGACCCTAACAAAATTAAAGGCACCAAGGAATGGAAAATTCCCAAAACCTTAAGGCATCTTTGAGGGTTTCTTGGGTTAATGGGGTATTATCGCAATCTTGTTAATAATTATGGGAAAATAGTAGCACCTCTAACAACATTATTGAAGAAATATCGCTTATATCTATGTAAGAACTCCCAAATCAAACAAAAAGTTCTTTTGGAATTGCACACCTCTCCTATAGGAGGAAACTCAAAATTAAAAAAAAACTAATCACAGGGTCAAGAAGGAATTTTTTTGGGATGACCTTAAATATGATATTCAAAAGTTTGTGGCATAATTTTTGGTTTTCCAACAAAAAAATGTTGGGACAATTAAAACCTTAGGTATTTTACAACCATTATCCATTCCAAGTCAATGTTGGGAGGAGATATCAATGAATTTTATCATAGGTCTACCCAAGTTCAAAGGAAAGAGTATCATAACGTGGTAGTTGATATACTTACGAAGTATGCACACTTTTGTGCACTATCTCATCCTTTCAAATCTAGTATAAGTGCTGCTACATTTCTGGAAACAATTCAAAAGCTACATGGAAATCCAAAGATTATTGTAAGTAACTGAGATCCCATTTTCACTGGAAATTTTTGGACAAAATTATTTTCTTATCTTAGTGCTCAATTAGCTCATAGCTCATCTTATCATCCTCAATCTGATGGGAAAACTGGGATAGTGAATAAATATTTGGAAGGATATCTTCATTGTTTTGTATATGATAATGGCGGTATAAACACAATGGGTCAAGTGGTTATCTATGGAAGAATGGTAGTATAACACTTCCTTTCGTACCACAACAAAAATGACTCCCTTTATGGTGCTTTATGGATATCACCCATCATCCATCACATAATCTTTAAGAGACAATTCTAAGGTTCAAGTAGTGGAACATCACATCGAGCATCAAAAACAAGTACTCCAAATCTTAAAGGATAACCTGACTTTGGCACAAAATCGAATGAAAAAGCAAGCAGATGAGCATCACAGTGAAAAAGGTTTTGATGTGGGTGAATGGGTATTTTTACGGTTACAACCATACAAACAAATTTCCCTCAGGCAAGCTAAGAAAGATAATAAATTATCACCCAAGTACTATGGCCCTTGCAAGGTGTTGCAAAATATTGGTACCATTTCATACAAATTGGAGCTTCCTAGATCTTCGCAAGTACACATAGTTTTCCATGTTTCATGCTTAAAGAAGGTTATAGGCGAAAAACTCCTAGTTAAAACTATATTGCTAGTTCATGATGAGGAAGGAAAAGTCATATTGGAGCTTGAAGCAATCACAAAAACGAGAGTCTGACAGCTACGGAATCAATCAATTTTATAATATCTCCTTAAGTGGAAGAACTTACCTACTGAAGATTCCATATGAGAGGATTAATATTTTATACAAAAGCATCCAAAACTACTTAAGCGTTAAGGACAACAATTTTTTGAAGGAGAGGGGCATGTTAGGTCCCTATAATACTAGCAAAGCCCCTATATTGTTATTGTTGTGCACCATAGAAACCCACTATTGTTATTATTGTGCCCTTACATTATTATTGTTATGTATGATCTAGGTGGATATTGGTGGCCACCAACCTATTCCACTTGGACCCAGCTTCCTTAATTGTAGCATAACTTACTATTTTTGGTAGTTTTTCAGGTCTTGAACTTTCGTAGCCATTTTGAGGCCCTAAACATGTTTTGTTTGGTTTTTTGTGAAGTTTTTTTTTTTGTTTTTTGTTTTTTGTTTTTTTGTTTTTGTTTTGTTTTTGTTTTGTTTTTGTTTTTTTGTTTTGTTTTGTTTTTTTATTTTGTTTTGTTTTGTTTATTTTATTTTATTTTGTTTATTTTTTTGTTCTGTTTTGTTTTTGTTTTGTTTTTTGTTTTTGTTTTGTTTTTTGTTTTGTTTTGTTTTGTTTGTTTGTTTGTTTGTTTTTTTTTTTTTTTTGGTAACAGAAAAACTTATAAGCTATAGAAATGGTTTGTAGATTAAATGTGTAGTCCTCAAATAGATCTTTCTAACGAGGTATCATATGTGTCAAACAAAGATAATATGCCAAAGTTACGACCTTGGGAAGTTGAAGTACCAATTTACCCCAAAAGGGCCCACAGACTTTTGGCACTTCATCTCCTAGGGTTAGGTTTTTAGATGTTTAGGTTTTTACATTGTTTCTCAATAATAAATAGGGCTTCAATCATCATTGCAACAAAGTTTAGAAGGCATGTAGCCACCACATTTCTTCTCAGAGATAAGCTACCATCACCTAAGCCAATTTATTTCCTTTCTGCATGTAAACAATTTTCAGTACTTTGTTATTAATGAATTAAATGTCTATTTTCACTATATCTTTGTGTTTCTATTTATATATGTATTTCATTTTGTTCTTGCATAAATCCAGTTCAGTGGTATCAAAGTGGTCTTCTCTTTCTCTATTTTTCTGTGCATGTCTCCAACGAGGTGAGGGTATAAGGAAATAGGGATTGAATTGGTTGAACCTTTACAAGACCAGCCTCACCAACCCCGATGAACTCCCATAGTGGAAGAAAATAAAGATAAGGGAGTAGGACTTCCTTTCAAAATATTTTTTGAAGAAGCCCTCGAGCGACAAAGAAACGAGATGATGGAAAATTTTTTCCAGATCCTTCGACGGATGGCCATAGGTACCACATCTTCATCTAGTAGCCACCCTGGAGGCGTCACTCCTTTTAAGGTACAAGTCAAATTTGACATTCCCATATTTGAAGGCCAAATAGATGCAGATGTTGTAGATAAATGGTTAAATTTGTTGGAAGGATATTTTTTGGTTCATGATTTTTCCAATAGGGAAAATATCACTTTTGCACTCCTCAAAGATGCACTCCACATCAAGAACTAGTGGGAAACCTACTGTGAGTAAAGGGATGAGAGGGAACCCTCACCATTTTAACCTGCACCCACTTGGAATTCTTTCTGAAACACCAACAAGGAACAATATTACCATGTTTGGAGCTATGAATATAATTACATGAAGTGGACCACACTACGACAAGGAAGGGACCAAGACGTGCCAAAGTTCAAAAATATTTTTCATACCCTTTGCACTAAGCTGGGTATGAAGGATTCTGAGTGAAATTTGGTACTCAAGTATCCTGACTATCGACAAAAATACATCCAGGATGAGATGGAGTTCTTGGACATATCCTTGCTTAGTGCTATCTATCGATACACTATCAAGATTGAGCCAAAATTTAAATAGAAGAAGCGAGACTTTGGATCTGCAAATCTGAAGCAAGGGAAAGGTACCCCCAAACAACAAAACAAAGGACAAAGCTGAGACAGGGTGACCTACAACACCCGTCGAATCTGCAAGAAAAGAAAAACATTTCGAAGACAAAGAAGGACACGAGAAATTGGTGTGAGTTCCATAAGAGCCCTACTCACAACATAAGTGGGTGTCAATCCAAGCAGTCATTGGTGACCAAGCCGGAGGCTTTAGAGTCAGATGCGTGTTTTGACTTTGAGTCGAAACTCGATGAAGGGAATGAGAAAGGGAAGCAAATTATTGATGTGGACCCTAGTGCCACTGTTTCCACCACCAAGATCTATAATATTGAGCCCGAAGATCTAGAGGAGGGGGAGCATCTATTCCACTCATAGATGTGGGTGAAAGGTTTCACTGCTACAATTCATTGTCAACAGTGGGAGCCAAAAGAACCTCATTTCAGTATAGGCCATGAAGATGTTGGGCCTACCAACCACATCACACATGCAACCATCCACCATCGAGTGGCTTCACCAAGGACGAGATTGATGAGGCTCATCAATGGGTAAAATATATAAACCTTAATGCACCTGCAACTTACTAAAACCTACTCTTCTCATAATTCTTTACATGTTTTAATTATATTTTGCTTAATGTGAGTAAAAGTAAGATGTCATGTCTAGTGGTCTAATGTGCATTGATTGCAGGTTTTGGGAGAAAATTGTGGCTAATTAGGGTGCAGGAACTCGAGTGAGACAAGCAGGAGAGGTTATAGGAGATAGGGCCTCCCTCCTGAAGTTCTCACTCACTCGAAGATCCCTCAATCAAATTAGACCATGCAAGAGTTGCAAGAAGCCGATTCATTAGGACCGTTGGCAGCCAAGTCAGTGACAGTTAAGAACTAGTTAATCTCAAGATTGAGAGCCAAGCCTCCCTATATTTAAGTAAGTTGTTGGTAAATTCAGTTGTATAAATAAAGTGGCCTAGAGTCTCATTAGGATTCATATTTTTATGCAAGTTAGCTAAGCAGTTTTCAAGTTGAAGGATTGTGACCAAACAATTTTTATGTAGTTTTGATATGTTAATGAAAATGAGGAGCATTCCCTTGATCCATCACTGAGTTGACTCGGAGGGTTGAAGCTCTTGGGTTAAGGCCCAACCCTAGAAACAGAGGTTCCTCTTGTTTTATATGTATGTTTAGGCTTGTACTCATAGTTAGTTGCTACACTGATTTATGTATTTTTAATTTGCAAGTACTGGTATGCTTTCTTAGTTTGCTTCCATTTGTGGATAGTTCTAATAGTAGCATTATAGAGATAAGAAAATATTCAAAAAAGGTTGAAAACAAGTGGATATTACCTCATTTATCCCTTACGGGGTCATCGCTTGAGGAACATTTCCCATTCAGCCCAAAAAAAGACAGAATTTTGGTTTCTTATGAAATTTAGGGTTTTTCTGTTTTTGTTTTGTTTTGTTTTGCTTTGCTTTGTTTTGTGTTTTTTTTGTTTTGCTTTGTTTTGTTTTTTGTTTTTTGTTTTGTTTTGTTTTTGTTTTTTTGTTTTGTTTTGTTTTGTTTTTTGTTTTTTGTTTTTGTTTTTGTTTTGTTTTGTTTTTTTGTTTTTTAAGTCATCATCTTTCAGTTTTAGAAGATAGATTGCAATTGGAATTTCTGATATCTTAGGCCTTGCATTGATTTCATGTTGCTTTCATAATGGTTTCAAGCATTCTCATGCATGAACTTAGCAAATGAATGATGGAAATTCTGTTTTCTTCTATTTAAGTAAACCCCTCTTGTTGGTTATGCATCAATGTTTTCTGTTTGGGTCTTTTCTTCTTTTGGAGCGGAGATGGAGGTTTACGGAGGCGTTAGGGTTCGAACGAAGATCACATAGGAGGCCAGAGTAGGTAGTTTCAGTGGCGGATCGGGCCCAGAAAGGGCAGAGGATGGCAGGATCGGTTCGGGGTGGTCAGTTTTGGTGGTAGCTTCGAGGCGGAACGGCGAAAAAAGAGACCTGGTAGGTTTGTTTTTACCCGGGAGGTTTAGCGGCACTGTATTAACCAAAACAGGGATGATAGCAGATTGTCTAAAGTGCTGTGAAGGGTTAGATTAGCGTAAACAGGGATTTTAACGGGAATCGGGTGAAGGGTTGAAGCAACGGCGGTAGTTTCTACAGGTGGAGGGAACCGGCGGATACCCATTCCAAAGCAGTTACGCAAAAAATGGAAAGGGCAGTCATTGGAGGGGCGGTTTTAAGGCAGGTTTTATACTGTTTTGAATCACCATGGTAAAACACGGAGAGGCGATTGACCTGGAGCTGGCGCCGGAGGACCTCCTTTCTGTATGGGGAAAAGACGTAACTGCCCACAACCTTGTGAAGTTTTTTGGCAGTTTTGTTGATGCGGAGCCGTTTGATGAAGACGCGTGGAATCCAAAGGGTATAACCGAACTGCTAAAGGTCAAAGCAGGTGCAGTCGGGTCATGCAACAAAGGCAGCAAGGAGACATTACTATCCCAGCATTCGGAGAAGAGCCCGCTCCAGTTTTCGGTAGGGATCCACGGTAATAAACTAAAACCCATCTCAGGCTCATCAAGGTTATCTGGGGGGCTGGAAGACAACTTGAAAGGCTCGACTAAGAAGGGCATCTGGAGTACCGGTGGAGAAGGACTGAAACCAGGGAATGTGGACCCCGAACAAGAAAACCGGCACTCAGTAAGGAGGTCTCCGGTAAAAATACCTCCAAGTAAAAGCCGGAATGCTTCTGGGGGTTTCACCGAGGGGATCGAAGAGATAGGAGTCGTGCAAGGGGGGAACTCTACCTCTTGTAGGAAGGATTACGGGAGCCCAGGACAGAGGTTTATTGAGAAGGAGGCTGGGCCAGGCGATCGACTGCCGTCGCAGGGAGATAAATTAATCCCGGTAGTGAACAGTGATTTTCCCCAGGGCAGCCGAGTTGGGGTCAAATCAAACCCTCTGGGAGGGCCTTCAGTGCCAGAACAGGATACAGAAATAAATCGAAAGAAGTCTTTCTCGCTAAAAAAGAAGACATTTGAAGGCAATCTGGTCCTGGGCATGGATGTCCAAATTCAGGATGCTCTGACAGTGGCGGAATGTACCCTTGTAGGAAGAATCAGAGGGAGGGCTCTTTCTGGTAAGGCTTTAAATCAGTGGGCAGAGACTCAATGGGGAAAATCTCTTCTAAACCCTTTCAGAGTGGCCCTATTGGTAAAGGGATGGTTCATGGTGAGTTTTAACAAAAAAGATGATGCGGACAAGGTTGCTGAGAGAAATTGGAGTATAGGGAACCGGCCAGTTCTGTTTCAGAGATGGACACCAAATTTTGATGCCAGCAGAGAGAAGGTGGATGATTTCCCTGTATGGGTTCGTTTACCTGGTCTCTCGCCATTCTTGTGGGTTGAGTCAGTGTTTAAAGCCATTGGGAATCTGCTGGGTTCGTTCTTAGAAGCCGATATGTCTTACCTTCATACTTTCGAAAGAACAGTGGCAAGAATTCTGGTTCGTTTAAATCCTAAGGAGGGGCTGGCAGAATCTATAAAACTGGAATACGGAGAATATGTATTTGTGCAGCCCCTGGATTATGAGCACCTTCCATTTCGGTGCTATCGGTGCCACATTTATGGGCATCTGGCAAAGGACTGCCCCTTGGGGAATCGAAGAAGAAGGCCACAGTTTTTAGGGGAGCAGAGGGAGAAAAAGATGAAAAAGGAACAGACGACCAAAGCGAAGGAAGCTCAAAAGGACTCGGGTATGGAGGAGCAGGGCAGAAATTCGGGGAAGCTGAGCGTAGAAGGTGATACTACCATGTTCGAAGCAAAAAAAGACCAGAATGACCCGGTGAGGGACGCAAAGGAAGCGAGAGCAGATGGACTCGTCGCAGCTTCAAAGGATCCTCCCGGTATGCTTCATGAACATTGCTCTACATCTCGTTCACCTGATAATTTTGTAAATTCAAAATTTGATGATATTTCTGCACAGAGAAATGGTGAAGGCATGCATGTAGAATGTTCTAGTGAAGTCATGCCCATTATTGATCTGAAAAGTGAAGATGTGCCTAAATATAGCCAGAAAACGGTCCTTCCCTCTCAGAAACGTCATTATAACCTGAGATCCCAAGATAAAAGACAAGAGAATTTCAGAGAGACGTCTGAACCAATAGGAGGACTAGGCCCCTCTTGTTCCCAATCATTTATAAGAAAGGGTAGGGGAAGAATATCGAATTTGTCAAAAGCTAAGGTCAAAGCAAAGTTTGATGTAGCTGACGGGAAGCAAATGTCAATTACGGGGGCGCTTAGAGCAGCGAATACCCTTGATCAAGTTAAAAAATGATCCTTCTGTCCTGGAACTGTAGAGGGCTAGCCAGTAAGCCCAAAAAGCTGGCTTTAAAAGAACTAATCCAAAGGTAAAATCCAGACATTCTATTTTTACAAGAAACTCTTGGAAGGAGTATTGAGGTGGAATTTATGCTTAAGTCCTCGTTCCCAGGCTGGTCCTTTCATGCCATAGATGCTGAAGGACATTCAGGGGGGCTGGCTATTGGGATCAAAGAAGGAAGGATGCTAATCAACAGTCTGTGGGGTATGGATCATGCTCTTGGTACGAAGATCTCCTCCCCGGACATGGGAGTATCCCTCTTGATGCTAAATATCTACGGGCCATGCCAAGGGCGCGAGCAGTTCTGGAACAACCTTCTGTCAAAAGATCTAATAAAAGATAGGAGTTTAATCCTGGGAGGCGACCTAAACTTCTCTATCGGGACTTCGGAGGCTTGGGGCCCAAATGCCAGGGTAGACCCCCTTTCGGATTTTTTTTCAAACACCCTCCAAGCTCATAACTTGATTGATGTCAACACCCTCAAAGTAAAGCCCACATGGAGGAATAGAAGAATTGGAGAGGGAAGGGTGGCTAAACGTCTGGACCGGTTTCTAATAAGTGAAGATTTGACAAATGACATCCCTTTATTCAGGAAGTGGGTAGGAGAAGGGGGAAACTCGGATCATTTTCCGATCCTTTTAGAGTTTAACAAGCCACCTTCCAAACCTGCTTCCCCTTTTAAATTCAATGCATCATGGTTGCAGGAGGAGTCTTACAATATCCTATTCAGGAATTCCTGGAGACATCCGGGTGGCCTTCAAATAGAAAACAAAGGAGCCCATTTCTGGGATAATTTAAAAAGACTTAAAAAAGTAACTATAGAATGGGCTAAAGATCGGAAGAAGGCCCAGCTCGAGGAGCTATCTCTCATAGATGCAAAACTGCGGGCTTTTGAGGAACCTGAGACGGATGGATACATAAATCAGGAATCAAAGGACAAGATATTGCAGCTAGAAAATCAAAGAAGCAAGATTCTCCTAGAGAAGGAAGAGGAGTGGAGGCAAAAAAGTAGGGCTATCTGGCTGAAGGCTGGCGATGAGAACACAAAGTTTTTCCACAATTATGCAAAGGGCAGGAAAAATGCAAACACCATATGGAAGTTAAAGGATCTAGAGGGCAGGGAAGCCTCCTCCTTTGAGGACCTCTCTAGAATGGGAAAGAAGCATTTTCAAAACCTCTTTACAGCTCAAGGAGGGATTACCTTAGCAGAAATTATCAGAACTGCCCAATGTTTTCCCTGGTTTGTTGAAGAAGAGGAAGCTGGGAATCTAATGGAGGTCGTGTCTAAGGAGGAAGTGGAGCATGTCATTAAATCAATGGCAAAAGATAAAAGTCCAGGTCCCGATGGGTGGACCAGTGAACTTTTCAATCATTTTTTTGACCTGATTGGAGATGAGTTAACAGAAGTAGTGAATGAATCCAGAATGAAAGGTGAGATGTATCCCCCTTTTAATGCCACTTTTATAGCTCTCATTCCAAAAAAGGAGGACCCTGATTCTTTTGAGGACTTCAGACCTATATCTCTCTGCAACTGTGTTTACAAAATCAGAGCAAAAATTATAGCCATGCGGTTGAAGCCAATTCTGTCAAAAAACATTTCAAGTGAACAATTTGGCTTTTTGGATGGTAGACAGATCCATGAAGCCATTGGGGTAGCACAGGAAACGCTTCACAGCATCAGGCAGAAAATCAAGAAAGGGGCTGTGATAAAAATTGATTTATCGAAAGCATATGATAGAATCTGCTGGACTTACCTCCGGATGCTGCTCACTCATCTTGGCTTCAAGCTGGAGTTCATAAACTGGATTATGGGATGTGTCACCAGTGTAAGTTTTGCAGTTCTAATTAATGGGGCAACGTCTTCTTTCTTCAAAGGTCAAAGGGGGTTGAGGCAAGGATGCCCCCTCTCTCCTCTGCTGTTTCTCCTAGTGGCAGAAGGTCTCAGCAGACTGATATTGGAAGCAAAAAGGACAGGTTTGATTAAAGGTTTGGAAGTAGCAGTTAATCTGTACATTTCACATCTACTGTTTGTAGATGATATCTTACTCTTCACTAATGGGAATCTGAATGAAATGAAGGAGCTAAAGACCATACTGGACTTATTTATGAAAGCTACAGGAATGCAAATAAATCTCAGGAAATCACACTTTATTTTGGAAGGTTTCACCAGAAATGAATGCGCACAGCTCACTGCTATTTTTCCATTTGATTCCTTCTCCATGGATGCTCCTTTCAAATACTTGGGGTTCTGGCTCAAACCAAACTCCTATAAAAAGCAAGACTGGAATTGGCTGGTGGCAAAAATAGAAGCAAAAATAGGACATTGGAGTTTCAAGTGGCTGTCACGAGCAGGTAGACTAATTTTGGTCAACTCAGTCCTACAAGCTATGCCAGTTTTCTGGGCAGCCCTAACCTGGATTCCAAAAAGAGTTCTGCATAAGATAAAAAGAATATGTAGCAGGTTTCTCTGGTCGGGAGCAAAGGAAGATTCGGTACTTCAGTGGGTTGCATGGGACAAGATAGCCAGACCAACGGAATGGGGTGGCTGGGGTATAAAGAATCTTAATGATTTTAGTACCTCTTTGGCAGCAAAATCTGGGTGGAGAATTATATCATCTGAAAACCTTTGGACAAGGGTTGTTAAACGCAAGTACATTGACCCAATGCCTCTGGATGATTGGATCCGGGATCCAAATAAAAAAGGGAAGAACATTTCTGTAATCTGGAAAGCTACGACTGAAGCCTTTAAAGTAATAGAACAAGGTTTGTCTTGGCAGGTGGGCAGCGGTGAAAATGTCAGAATAGGAAGGGACCCTTGGGTGGGATGTAATGAGAGATATGCTCTATCCCAGGGCCTCATTAGACATCTGGAGTCAAAAGGTATTCTACATTTGCATCACATTGAGAAAATTGGCCAATCCACAATATGGGGACAAGCATGGAAATCCAGTGTTGACCTCAATCTAGACCCAATATGGTGGGAAGAGTGGCATTCTTTTACTAAGGAGCTGAAAAGATCAAATGTAAGGATAAAAGATAGGCCGGATCAGCTGGTGTGGGCTTATGCAGATTCTGGCTCTTATGCTCCAAAAGCAGGGTATAATTTTCTAATGACAAAGAAGGGATGGGAGGAACCTGCTTGGTGGTCAAAGCCTCTGTGGAAGTTGAAATGTCCCAAGAAATCTAGGCTATTTTTTTGGTGCGCCTTAAAGGAGAAAGCCCCAACTTGGGATGTTTTACAAGCCAGGTTCATGCATGGTCCGGGCAGATGCCCACTCTGTAAAAATGATTCTGAGTCAATAACTCATCTATTCTTAAACTGCTCTTTCACAAAAAAGGTGTGGCTGGAGGTGCAGGTTTTAATAAGGAAAAATTGCAGATGGGAAGGAGCATCCCTGAAGGTTGCGTGGGAATCGTGGTGGAACCAGAATGTTGAGGGGAATTTGAGAAATCTCCCTCCCATAATCTCCTGGGGTGTATGGATAGCCAGGAACAAATCTACTTTTCAAGAGACATCTCTCTCAGCTGATTCCATTGCCATTCAAAGCACAGCCATCTATCTTAGCATTCCTGAGCCGGAGGAAACAAGGAAAAACCCACAAATCAGGGAAGAACAAATTAGGCCAAACATCCCATGGGCCTACTTCGATGGGGCCTCGCAAAACAATACAGCAGGGGCAGGGTTAGTCATACACCTAAATGAAAATCACTCCCTTATAGCATCAGTGGGCATTGGGCCTGGTACAAACAACTTTGCGGATCTGTCAGCCCTCAAACTGCTCCTATGTTGGCTTATTCACAGACACATCTTCACAATCCAGATCTTTGGGGACTCATTAAATGTGATAAAATGGGTTAATGGAATTAGTAGATGCCAGAACTATATGCTGAGACCCCTTCTTGAAGAAATTATGTCTCTTAAACAGTCTTTTAATGTCTTGTTCCTTGATCACATCTACAGGAATCGCAATGAAGAGGCCGATAAATTATCTAAAGATGCTTTGCTGCAGGATATGGGCTCTTGGAAAGTGACAGAAAATCTTTTCGGCCATGTTCAGGAGTCTTTCCAGCCTCCATATGACTAAAAATTTTTGTGAAGTTTTGTGATCACGAATACAGTTCTTTTCTCAGACGTTTAATCTGGCAGTGATACGTTTTATGGTTTTTGTGTTACGGCTGTCACAATATACAGTCTTCGGCCCAAGTCTTTTTGTGTAAACGTGGTTTGTCTGCCATCTTTTTGGAGGCCCACGTACATAGTTTTTTGCTTATGCTGTGGATGTCAAGCGGGCAGGGGTCCTTTTTCTGCTGCGTTTCTACTGTTTTCAGCTGTTGTTTTTTGTAAAACTCAGATCGGCTCCCTCTCACAGGGATGGTACAGTGTTTTGAATGACTCAGGACATTTTCAGAGTTGAGACTGTCTCACTCTGAGTCAGTGAAGGTGCCTTCACACTGGTTTTATCGAATGCGCCAGCATATGCTTGTAACTTTTTATTTATATATATATAAAAAGTTCGATTTTTTCTCTGGAAAAAGTAAACCCCTCTTGTTTTGAGATGAATTTATGGATACATGCCAACAATGATGTATATGTTGCAGGATTTTCTACATTGTAGGAAGACCTTATATCATCAGCTTCAGCAAAACCATATCCACCATGATTGCCAAAAACCACTAAGCTCTCAATTTGAATTATTGTTTTACAAGGAAAACTTGCCATGCTTACTGAGCAAATCTAACCATCATAAAGATTTGGTTTGAGTTCCGAGTAAGTGCCTACCACTACCTTGCCTTATTCCCTCCTTACTCACCTTTTCCAAGCTCCATCCCACCTTTTCAACCACTCTCTATGCTTTAGACCTGTTCTTGTAGGAAAACAGGGGATCCTATAGGTGAACTAGGACATCCTGTAGACATCCTGTAGGAAAACCTGTAGTGGCTTGTTTTGAGCCGAATTGTAAAAAAACATCCCTAAATCTAGGAGTAGACCCTTGCTTGACTTCCAAACCATCTGAACCATTGCACTCATCTCCCTCCACACCTATCTCACCTGTCAGCAACCAAGAAGGATTAGCATTCACATTTTTACAAAAAGATAAAAAGGAAAAAAGGTCTTTATATTTATTCATGCACACAACAGTTAAAGTGCTTGTTTAGATCAAACTTCATGATTAGACTAGTTAAGACTTCACATGTGTTAAATTAGATTTCTCTTGAAAGCAAGGTATGTTAACAAATAGCTACATGAGTTATGTTGTTTTGTAGGCATTTCTTTCAGTCTTTCATTACTGCAGTAAGTAGGATTTCAATTCTCTCAATTAGGGTAAAATTCTCCTCTCTAAATTGGTAATCAGACTTCTTCTAATCAATAGAAGGTTGGTTTGAGAAACCCTAGTGGTCTATCACCCCATCTCAGCAGTGACAAAGAGTGGACCCATTACATCTATTTGTGTATACAACACTGTCACCTCCAAGTTTGTACGAACCCCGTGTTGATGAAGTAAAATTGGTAGCCCTAGGGTTTGTAGCGTCCTTTCTACAATATTGGTGCCCATCACTTTTTGGCGCCGTTGCCGGGGATGTGTCTGAGTGGATGTGATTTTTTCTTTCTTTATTCCATTTCTTATCTCTTTCATTTTGCTATTAGTTCCATGCTACAAAGTAGTTGTGAGTTGGTTTGGTTTCCTTTCCATTTTGAAATTGATTCCAGTCAGCAATTAATTTCAATTCAGTTTGTCTTTTCAATTTTGCAATCAGTCTTAAAGCTTGAAAAAAAAACACTCCTTTCATGCCTCGTAGGAATATGGATAACTTAGGAAAATTTATGCTAAATACCCCAACCACTTCAAACAACCAACCTTCCCTCTTATTCGGTGGTTGTGAATTAGAGGGCCCCTTAGGCAAACAACCAGAGATTTTTGAAGAGCCTATAGGGGAAGAAGAAGAAACCATTCCCACTGACATAATGGTTGAAAATAGAAATGAAAGGGGAGATAGGGAAATATTTGAGGGTTCTTTTCCCATTAGAGAAACTAATGGAGATGCAAATTTGAAAAACATAAGCCCCTCTACTCTTCCTCACTTCCATGGCTTGACCTCAGAAGATCCAGATACTTTTTTGTTTGAATTTGTTGTCATATGCGGAACTTATGATTACACCTCTAATGATCAAAAGTTGAAATTATTCCCATCCACTCTCAAGGATGCAACCTTGTGCTGGTTCATGGGTTTACCTAGGGATAATATCACCACTTGGGCTCAAATGCAACAGGCTTTCAACAACAAGTATAGGGACTACTGCAGGTCCAAAGATACAAAAGAGGAAATTTTTAGAATGATCTTGGGACATGATGAGTCCTTAGAGGATTATGAGGAAAGGTTCCAGCTCAGCTATAAAAGGGCCAGGTGCACACTTGATCTCGAGTCACTTAAGTTAGTCCTTCTCAGGTGGATCAAGGAATATCTCCTAAAAACCCTAAACTTGCTATCAGGAGGGGACATCTACCAGCTACCCTATGATGATATCAAGACTCTCTTCAAAAATCATTCTAGGGCAGCCAGAAAAAGGGGTAGGGTAAGTCAAATAATGGTCAATTCATCCTCTTCCAACACATCTATAAAAAGTGAAATTGGGAACATGTTGGAATATTTTAAGAGTGAAATGCTACAAACCCTTGCCCTACAGATGGAAATTATGCAAATCAAGAAGAAGCATGAGGATGTAGAGAGAGCATTATTCATATTCTGCCCTAGATGCATAAGGAGGCACCCTAGGAATGAATGTCCGTTGAACCTTATAGAAATATACTTGTTTGCCTGGACTAAAGGCTGTGTATTAGGGAAATGAAGGGGTGATTGAACAACCCTGCTACATAAATTAAAGGAGGCCTCATGGGCCTCGACCATACCACCAGGGCATGCAAGGGTCACCCTATTCATATTACAACCATAATCAAAACACATCCATTCCCTCTTGGTGCCCCCCTTCTCATCCCTCCTGGTCTACACTTTCCTCCTGGTCTTTTGCACCTCAATACCATTCCCAATTAGTCAACCAACCATTTCAGCCATATACTCCTCCACAACCTCAGTGGAACACACCACCCTAATGGTGGAGGCCCCCATACAACAATGCGCCAACTTTATTGCCTTAACCTCCATCTCAACCACAACTTTTACACCTTACTCCACCTAAACAACCTCAGATGCCTGCCCAACCAAACCCGAACTTGAACAACAGACAGGAACAACAAGTCTACAGTGGAGAGACATCCTACCCTGCTTATTCAGTGGAAATTCATGAAATTAACCTTAGGTCTGGGAGAGCGCTCCCAGATAACCAACCTCCATCTCCACCTGGGGAGAGTGATGAGGAAAGAGAGGAAAGTATGGCTAGAATAAATCCTCCACCCTTTCCTTAAAGATTAACCCATCCTATCCAGCATACCCCGGAGGATACTGAACTTTTGGGTGAGTTGAAAAATCTGTGTCAAAATCCAACTTCTCCATGCTATTAAATATGTACCCATTTATAACAAGTTGATCAAAGAGAAGTGTTTCAAACATCCAGGAAGGCGAAAGATAGACACCCCTACCATTAATGTCATTAGACAATTGTCTGACTTAATGTTGGGGTGGGTAATTTGCCCAAAGTATTTAGACCTTGGGAGTCTTGTAGTAGATGTACATATTGATGGCACCATAGTTCCCCATACTTTGATTGATCTTGGGGTTGTCATCAATGTGATGACTAAGGACACTATGCTCAAGCTGAATCTCCAAGGATCATTAAGAAAGACCACAATAGTTTTACAACTTGCAGATTGATGCACAGTAACTGCCGAGGGAGTTGTTGAGGATGTGATGGTCTCCATTGATTCTTGGGAATACCCTATTGATGTATTAGTTCTCCATCCCAAGACCAAATTCAATGGTCATTCTCTCATCCTTGGGAGACCTTGGCTAGCCACTACCGATGCCTATATAAGCCGCAAGGATGGAAATATGACCATCAAGAATGGGAATCTATCCAAAAAATTGGTCATGTACCCTCTTGCTCAACCATCTCTAGAGCATAACTTACCTTTATGGATAGAAGAGGAGGAAGAAGATGACGTCTACTCCTCCCAAATATATGCCCTGGAAATTGCCATAGGAGGAGAACAACTTGATGAAGATGATTTGATTGAACACATCCTCCAAAATCAAACTCCCAACACCATGTCTCTGGAGGAAGTAGTGAAGGAAACCAAGGACAACCATCAGATTGATCTATGATTAGCTGACTCAAACCCTACTCATGTCAAGACAATAGAATTTGGCCCTGAAAGAGCATTGAAAATCAACCCCCTGTCCACCAAGAAGAAGAGTTATGTAATATGATAAGAGAGCATTTGGATGCCTTTGCTTGGAATTACAAAGAAATGAAGGGAGTGCACCCCTAAGTGTGTACTCACCACATTTACATCAAGGAAGGTTACAAACCAGTCCGACAACCCCAAAGGAGAATGAATCCAGCCCTCAAAGATATAGTCAAAGAAGAACTGCATAAGCTGCTGGATGCAAGATTCATTTACCCTATCTCAGATAGTGAGTAGGTGTCTCCTCTATTGTTGGTTCCAAAGAAAAATGGAAAGTGGAGGATCTGTGTTGATTACCAAGAGCTAAACAAAGCCAAAAAGAAGGACCATTTTCCTTTACCTTTCATTGACCAAGTGTTAGATGGTCTGCCAGGAAATAAGTTCTTCTCGATGGATTTAGCGGATACAACCAAATCCAGATCAGCCTAGAGGACCAAGATAAAATTACCTCCACCTGTCCTTGGGGTACTTTCGCTTATAGGGTCCTTCCTTTTGGTCTATGCAATGCCCCTACCACTTTCCAGAGAGAAGTCATGAGTATGTTTGCAGAGATAGTCCATGATGCAATAGAAATTTATATGGATGACTTCACACCTATGGGTGTGATTTCCAGGAGGCTCTCTCTAACCTATGAAAGGTTCTAAACAAATGCATAGAAATTAACTTATCCCTTAGTCCTGAAAAATGTGAGGTTTTGATGACTGCAGGGATTGTTCTAGGTCACTCAATATCCTAGGAAGGACTGCAAGTAGACCCAAATAAGATAGCCATCATCAGCAGGGTCCCGACTCCACAGAAGTAGAGGGATGTCAGAATATTTTTAGGTTTAGCTAGATATTATAGGAGATTTATAAAATATTTTAGCAAGTTAGCTTCTCCCTTATTTGGGTTATTGGCCAAAGACTCTAAATTTTTATGGTTAAAAAGTTGCCAAGAAGCGCCTTGGACACCCTAAAGGACAAGTTTACTACTGCACCTATTCTTCGAGGCCCAAATTCGGCTCTTCCTTTTCATATTCATGTCGATGCCTCTCACAAAACTATAGGAGAAGCTCTAGGCTAGATAGATGACAAGCTACCTGATGCCATTTACTTCATTAGTAAGAATATGTCAAAAGCCAAGTTAAATTACACAGTAACTGAAAAAGAGCTCCTCACTGTTGTGCATTCATTGAATAAATTTATACATTACATTATTGGTTACCAGACATTTGTACATGTCGACCATGCTACAATTAAATACTTGATCAATAAATCTGATGTAAATGACCGATTATTAGATGGTTACTTTTATTGCAACAATTTGATTTAACTATTATTGATAAGCCTGGCAAGGAGAATGTAGTCGAATATTTTTTATTTATTTATTTATTTATTTTTTTAAATTTTTATTTATTTTTTTTATCCAGATTGACTTTTCCTATACGGGAGGAAGGAATGGTTAATGCTCAACTACCATATGAACATTTATTTGCTATTTTAGTTCTCTCTCCATGGTTTGTAGCAAATTACTTGGTATCTGCACAATTCCCTCCAAATTTGTCCTCCAAGGAAAAGAGAAGAATCATAAGAAAAAGCACCCCATTCACTTGGATTGGGGGAAATATCTTCAAGCTAGGTCTGGATCAAATTCTGAGAAGATGTGTTATGGAGGAGGAAGTCTTTGACATCCTTCTAGCCATTCATGATGGGTATTGTGGAGGTCACTTTGCAGTTAAAAGAACAACATTCAAGGTACTACAAGCTAGTTGTTACTGGCCCACTCTTCACTAAGATGTAAGGAGATATACCAGCCAATGTGATCGGTGCCAAAGGATGGGGAAACCAACCCCAAGGGATGAAATGCCTCGGCAACCTCAAGTTACTTTCAAGTCATTTGACAAGTGGGGCATGGATTTCATCGGGCCCATTGACCCTCCATCCAGACAGAAGCAGTACATCATTATGTGCACTGACTACTTAACAAAATGGGCTGAAGTCAAAGCCATCAAAGTAGCAACAGAAGAAAAAGTGGATGAATTCTTCAGGGAGAATGCATTTTATAAGTTTGGGTACCCTAGAGAGTTGGTCACTGATCAAGGTAGTCAATTTACATCTCACATGATTGAAGATTTGTTAAGTCGACACAAGATGAAGCATAAAAAGTCCACCCATTACCACCCACATTCTAATGGGAAAGTGGAAGTAACCAACCAAGCATTGGAAGGAATTTTGACCAAAGTGATTAGCAGGAGCATAAAGGATTGGGTAGATAGATTAATTGAGGCCACCTGGGCCTACAATACCACTTGGAAGACCACCACTGACTTCACTCCTTATGAGCTGGCCTATGGGAAGAAATCCCTGTTGTCCATTGAATTTGAATACAACATCTTAAGGATGGCAACACAACTGGATTTAGATATCACAAGGGCACAACCGGAAAGATTGCTCCAGCTGAATAGGTTAGATTAATTTAGGATGCAGGCCCTCCTACACATAGAAGTGACTCAGGTTCAAAGGAGTATCTGACATGACAAGAATATAAAAGACAAACAATTTCAAGAAGGAAATTGGGCCTTACTGTATGATTCCCGGTACAAAGATTTCAAAGGAAAGTTAAGGACTAGATGGTAGGGGCCCTATGTAATATTAAAGTGTCGTGATAATGGTGCTATTCAAATAAGAACCATTGATGTAAAGGCTATCCCTTTGCTTGTTATTAGGTACAAATTAAAAATCTACAAAAATCCATGATCAAAGCAGGAATTCATCAATAGCATCAGTAAGACAGTGATGGTGGTCGAGCAAGTATCAACTTCCACCCCACCAAGTCCTTGAAAAAAAATAAAAAATAAAGAGACTCAGGTGAAAATTCTCCATGAGGAACCTAAGTACAACTGTTGGGTTGAAAACGTCTTGAGGTGGCCCAAGAGTGTTAAAAAAAAATAATAGTAATAGAAGATCTTTGGGTGAAAACCTCTTTCTAGGAACCCAGGACAGGAAAATAGGATCAAAACCTCCTTGGAGGCAGACTAGTTGATTTTCAAAAAAAAAAAAAGAGAAAAGAGAAAAACATACAAAAATGACAATTCTATTTTGTAGGCCTGCAAGAGGAAGATAAGCACAACATATAGAGGACAACAGACCCTACAAAAAATATGTTTTACTTCACCCATCTCATATCCTCCATTATCCCCCTAGTTTTCCATCTATACTCTGCTCCAGATCATTTCAAGCAGTTCTGTGTTTTCTATAGGATTCCTGGTAATACTAAAGGAGCTTCCTGTAGGAATTATAGGAGGTCTTGAAAATCACAATAAGATTAGTCCAATGGCAAGGTGGTGACACAAGCCTGTGTTTGAATGTAAAAAAACCATTTACCTCACCACACCTCAACCAATACCTTTCATAACCATGTCACCCCTGTATCCATCAAAGAAATCAAGTTCAAAAAAAAAAAGGGAAAGAGGAAGCATACCAAAAGCAACATCCCTCACCTGCCATTCCATAACCTCATTCTCCACTCATTTCAACACCCCTTCTACTTCAAAGCTGAGGAAAATTGAGAGAGTTTAAGGGAAAGGAAAATACAGGGCATCTTGTAGTAGTCTATCCCATAGAAGAGACCACAAAAACTGTAGCCATCTTAAGCACAGGGACTACAAGGATGAGAAAGCTCCTCCAAAGCTCAGTAGCAGTAGAAAGATCAACAACAACAAGGTCCAACACCTGTACATCATCAAAGGAATGAGTAACCAGAAGAGGAAATATATAGTTGAAATATGCAGCTTGAAAAGAACAACAAATTGGCACCACTCTCCAACATGCATCATCAACGAAGAAAAGGACCCACATGTATGTCATCTTACCAATACTCCCTCATAATTACAATATGATTAAACTATAGGAATAATGCGGGAGTTGATTTTAAAAGTGAAGGTGGCCAGTTAGCTTGGCAACCCTTAGTCAGATAATGAGATTAAAAGGGTTAGTCGACTACATACATGGCGAGGTCAAATAAAAGGAAAAAGGGGAATGAATCCAAAAATGGTTAAGTTACAGAGAATAAGAGTGGGAGATGATTATGAGGCAAGGTGATATGATGAACTGGTAGTGGGCCAATGGTCCAAACCAAGGTACTTGTACTCGACCAGCCAACACATCACCCAACACAACCATCCATAAATAGAAATAAACACTGACTCCCATACGAAGAAGGCAGAGAAAACTTCTTGGAGCCATCAAAAGAAGAAGTTACTCTCAGTATTCTTGAAATATCACCTACAGGAAACAATCAAAAACTACAGCAAGTAGGAAACCTATATGATACAGGGAGATTAGCATACATATCTATTAGTGGGAACTAAAGGCAATCGAGTCAAGGGTTATCATCACCAGAACATAAAAAAGGGAGGTAGGTGCCATACCTTCTATGTTTTTTGTTTAAAAAGAAGAAATCCTCACTCGAATAAGAATTTTCAGTGTATATAAGGATAGAAAGATTGATTTGCATGTCAATAAAGGTTAAACTCCAAGACTTCCTCACCTACTAGAATTCTTGAACTGTATCCACCCAAACCTAAAGAATTACCAGAGAAAGATGACAGGAGGTTTCAATAAATTGGAACCCACCAACACAACAGGAATCCACCAACATCCTCCTGTGGTGGAAATTTTTACAAGGCATGAATGGATGGGGTTCTTTGAGAAGATGAGAGGATACGATGATGATGTGGCTAGAGAATTTTCCATGTCACTCATACCCCTCACTAGAGCTAGTTCCACTTTTGTAGTGAAGGGTTTTTCAGTAGAAATTACCCTTGAGGTTATAAGCAGGGTAACTACACTCCCCCTAGGGTTGCAATGGAGAAAAGAGGAAAAGGCTAGCAACACCCTTGCAAAGAAAATTTTCTTTTTGGAAGGAGAAGAACCAATTGAAGACAAAAATGGGGTTAGAAGGGAGAGCATTCCATCCCTAGAATGAGGTGAGTTACCACATCATCAAGTATATTTCCTGTGAAGGTAGATATAGTGTCGTGTATGGATACCACTTCAGACTCCTCCAAGAAATGAGATTTGGAGAGAACACACCTCTTCATAATAGGTTTAGCATACCTTATTTTGTCTTACAATCAATGATAGATATGAGCATCAAGGTACAAGAAGGGAAACATCAGTAGCTAGCCCATCATGGGTTGATAAAACTCATCCTTGAAGATGCTATACACAATTTAAGAATCCCCATTGCATGGTCAACCTTTGTAGGCAAGTAGGAAGAAGGAGCAATTCAAGACATTGAGTATTACAGAAGCCCCACTGCTAGTGAGGGAGAAGAAGATGTAGAGGATGACAAGGAAGAAAAAATAGAGGAGGAAAATGAAGAAGAAATAGAGGAGGAAACAAAAGAGGAAATATATGAGAAAAATGGTGAAATGGAGGAAGAGAAAGAAGAAGAAAAAGGAAACAAAGAAGAGGATGAAAAAGGAAGTGGAAAAGAGGATGAAGGACAGAAGGATGAAGTCTACAACTCAGGGCAGGGAAGAAAAAGAATCACCAAGAGTGTCGCTAGAGCCTATAAAGAAAGAGGCAACAATTGCTCTAACTTCCCTAAGTAAACCTATCAAATCAAAGGGAAAGAGACAAAGACAAACTCCACTTTACTTTAGGACAAGAAAGAGCACCAGGATTAGACAAGGGAGACCTCAAACCCATACAAAAACTCCAATTGTCATAGAGGACTCACCAAAACAACAAGAGAAAGTAGGCCCTCTAGTGAAAAAGGAAGGAGAAGGAACATCAAAACAAGCTTCTCCCAAGTTTCCAATCACCTATGTTAGGATTCCTGTCATGAGGTCAACATCAACAAAAGGAAAATGTCTCCTATAGGAGACACATTCAGACCTACAGGAAGCAGAAAAAATCCTACAGGAAGCCCTATCAAACCTACAGGAAACACATAAAACAGGCCAGGAAGGAATTACTCAAGAAGAAATAGAGAAAGATGACTAGGAACTGAAGGAACCTAACCCACAGCCAAACCTCAACTCCTATTATAGATTCATTAAAGGATGTAGGGTGATACCAGAAAAGTTTTCCATTCCTCTATTCTTTGAACTTGAAAAAGAGAGGGAAAGGACACATAGGTGGATACAAATTGCTAAATCAAAAGGGGTAGAGGATGTAGGCCACATTGAAGAAAAATTGCAAGAAATGGGTAGAGAAATAAGTAGCATAAGAGATAGAAAAGCAATAATGAAATCTCAATTAGAGGCTGAGAACACATGTCTAAGGAAGCAACTACAAGAAAAGGAAGGCCAATTGGCAACTATTGCCAGTTTATCCATGGAGGCAATCCAATGCGGGATGCCAACAAAGTCATATGCCTTATACCTCAAGGAAAAATGGCTACAATTCCAGATAAAGACCCTAGCAAAAAGAGGAACTATGCCTTTCCAAGAATAAAAACAATTCATTGACCTCTGTGATTAAAGCACCCTGGAGGATAGAGCAAATATATCTGAGTTCTACCTACACAATTTAGCTTTGAGAGATTTAAATGTGTGGGACACAAATCCAAAGCTAGGGGACTTACAATTAATGACCTTGGCATCTTGGATGAGTCATGAGGAGGTCAAAGCTACAAAAATGAAAAAGGTATTGGCAAAAGAAGAAGTAGAACCCCTTATGATCAGATCAAAATAGTTTAACCCAATGGCTTCATCAGCACTCAAAACCTCATTGCGGATGATTCTTGGCTTGCACCAAGATACCATTTTGTACAAGAACAATAAGTCACTCATTTTGAAGACATGCTAAGATTTCTAGGAGATGACAGTGAACAAGCCTGCCAAAGGAGATGGAACAACTTACTGTACAAGCTAAAAATCAGAGAGTATCATTCTCCAGACAGAATGAGAGATGCACTAAATATAACCCTAATTTATAAGCAAAAATTACAAAGACTCAAAGTCAATTGTATTGGCTTGAAGTTCGGTCTGCCATAGTTTTTAGGTATGTTGGAAGGAAGAAAAAATAAGAAGAAAGAAAGCAGTGGGAGGAGATAGAGAAGAATGCAGGGTTTTATTCACAGGAGGGGGAGACTACAGCAGAAGCATGGAATGTCAGGTAGGCCACCAAAGCAATGAAGGACATGGACATAAATTGAGTTTCTCAAAGGATGAGAAACACTTTTAGTAGGGGGTGATGATGAGGCTCATCAATGGGTAAAATATATGGACCTTAATGCAGCTCCAACTTACTAAAATAAACTCTTCTCATAATTCTTTACACGTTTTAGTTATATTTTGCTTAATGAGATGAGTAAAAGTAAGATGTCATGTATAGTGGTCTAATGTGCATTGATTGCAGGTTTTGGGAGAAAATTGAGGCTAATTATGGTGCAGGAACTTAAATGAGACAAGCAGGAGAGATTATAGGAGTTATGATCTCCCTCCTTAGCTCCTCACTCACTAGAAGATCCCTCAATCAAATCACACTAGCTTGAAGTTGCAAGCAACTGAGTCATGAGGATCATTGGCAGCTAAGCCAGTGACAATTAAGAACCAATTTATCTCATTATTGGGAGCCAAGCCTCCTTATATTTAAGGAATTTGTTGGCAACTTCAGTTGTATATATAAGGAGGCCTAGAGCCTCACTAGGATTCAAATTTTTTATGCAAGTTAGCTAAGTAGTTTTCAAGTTGAAGGATTGTGAGCAAAAACTTTTATGTATTTTTGATATGTTAATGAAAATGAGCAGCATTCCATTGATTTAGCACTGAGTTGACTCAGAGGGCTAAAGCTCTTGGGTTAGGGACCAACCCTAGCAGCAAAGGTTCCTCTTGTTGTATATGTATGTTTAGGCTCGTACTCATAGTTAGTTGCTACACTGATTTATCTATTGTTGATTTGCAAGTATTGGTATGCTTTGTTAGTTTTCTTCCATTTGTTGTTGGGCTATGTTATATTCTTTCCATGACTAACCTACGTAGTGAACCGGGGGGTTAGAGGGGGGGCGGAGCCCCCCCTTCATTGCGCCAATTGCGCAGCGGGGGGGTGGGTAGCCCCCCTCTAGGGTGTCCGGGGCAACGCCCCGAGAAATTTTTTTTTTTGGACCCTATATTAGGTTGGGCGAACCTACCTATGGTTTTCGGTCCATGGTTTTGGACACGATGGTTTTCGGTCCATGGTAATGGATGCTTCGACATGTATAAATATGTATTGTAACATTGAAAGGAATATAATGAAAAATCAAGCTGGTAGTCCCAGTTTTGGGATCCAGGGGAAAGTCTCTGTGCATATGTGTTTTATGTGTTATGCTCTCACATTGTTTATTTTATTTGTTTTAGAATTCGTATGCAGGTAATTTCTGTATAGGGTTAAAACCTACATTTGGTATCAGAGCTGTTTTGGCTTCAAGGGGACGCCTTTGTCGCCGAGGGGTTTCGCTCGGGCCTGTGGTTGACCCTGTTCAGTGGGAGATATGCGAGATCGATTCTGGTGGTGAAAGAAGATGGCGAGAAGTAGAAAGATAGAGATTGAGAAGTTCAATGGTCAGAGTTTTGAGTTGTGGAAACTCAAGATGGAAGATGTGTTGGTGGATAAATATCAGTGGACCGCGGTAGATCTAGGTACTAAACCAATGGGAGTGACCGATGAAGAATGGAAGAAGTTGGATCGGAAGGCAAAGAGCACAATACAATTGTGTGTCTCAGATTCAGTATTGCTGAATGTATCAGGGGAATCTACGACGAAGGCTCTGTGGGATAAGTTAGGGACTTTGTACCAATCTAAGTCTCTAGTGAATAAAATATTCCTACGGAAAAAGATGTATAACCTGAGGATGAAAGATGGAGACTCGGTGACAGAGCATCTGAATGCGTTTAATACTGTGGTAAGTCAGTTATCATCTACTGATATTAAAATTTCAGATGAAGATAAGTGCATCAGTCTGTTGTGTTCTCTACCAGATTCGTGGGATAGTCTGGTTATTGCAATAGGTAGCAATGCAACTGCTTTGCACTTTGATGAAATAGTCTTAGCCTTGCTGATGGAGGATATGAGATGGAAAAATATGGACAACCAGAATGGTGATGCCTTGTCTGTACGAGGACGGTCCCAGAACAGAAACAAAAATAAGTCATCGAGTGGGAGATCTAAATCTAGAGGAGATATAAATATACAGGAAAACCTATAAAGGTGGTGTGCTGGAAATGTGGAAAGGAAGGGAACTTACGAAGGGATTGTAAATCTAAAGCTCCTGATAAAGGAAAGGGACCTGATGATGCTCCTTTAGCAGAGGTGAAAACCACCTCAGATGAAGGTGGGGATGTGTACTTGGCTTCTTCAAGTACACATGTAGATCATGAGGCATGGTTAATTGACTCAGGTGCATCCTTTCACTTCACTCCCCATAGAGAGTGGTTCTGC
>APFE031517291.1:0-15755 GCA_000404065.3 Pinus taeda
GAAAGTGCCATAATATCAAGCTATCCATGGGAGAATATGTATTGAATAGCCCAATGCTTTCCATTCCAAAGGGAGGTGTTGATTTTGTACTAGGAGTTCAATCGCTACAATCCTTGGGTACAATAGCTTTTAACTTTCAAGAACTTTTCATGAAATTTTATGTGGAAGGAAAGGAAATTAATATAAGGGGCATTGCAGGGAAACCGAGAAAGATAATCAGCTCTAACGGTATGACAAAGATTCTAAAAAAGGAACAACGAGGTGTTTGAGACTCCCAAAGGTCTCCCTCCTATTCGTGATCATGATTATGCTATTCATTTGATTCTAGGCAGTGTTCCTCCAAACATCAGGCCGTACAGATATCCCTATTTCCAAAAGAGTGAAATTGAACGTATGGTTGCAGAAATTCTAGAGGCTGGTATAATTCAACCTAGCCAAAGTTCTTTCTCCACTCTAGTAGTATTAGTGCACAAGAAGGATGGATCATGGTGCATGCGTCTGGATTTTAGGGAGCTCAACAATCTCACTATTAAAAATAAGTTCCCATTCCTATCATTGATGAATTATTGGATGAATTGCATGGATCAGTTTACTTCACCAAGTTGGATCTTCGTTCAGGATATCATCAAATCAGAATGAAGACTGAAGACATTCCAAAAACAACATTTAGAACTCATGAGGGTCACTATGAATTTTTGGTCATGCCTTTTAGCCTTACCAATCCACCTTCTACATTTCAAGGTTTGATGAATTCCATTTTCAAACCCTTCCTTAGAAATGTTTTGTTAGTATTTTTTGATGATATACTAATCTACAGCAAGTCTTGGAAGGATTATGTTGAACATGTTAACAGGGTGCTACAACTATTGGAGGAGAAACAATTATATGCAAGAAGATCCAAATGTTTCTTTGGAGTACAAGAGGTGGAATATCTGGGTCGTATTATATCTCATGAAGGAGTTAAGGTAGACCCTAGAAAAATTAAAGCCATTAAGGAATGGAAAATCCCCACATCCATAAAACATCTACGAGGATTTCTCGGGTTGACAAGGTATTATTGCAAGTTTGTTAAGAATTATGGAAGAATAATAGCACCTCTAACAACATTATTGAAGAAAGATGCATTTTCATGGACTAAGGAAGCAACAAAGGCCTTTGAACATCTTAAAGAGGCAATGTGCCAAGCACCGGTCTTAGCTACACTGGACTTCACAAAAACCTTTATTGTGGAATGTTATGCTTCAGGAAATGGAATTGGTGTTATTCTAATGCAAGATGAAAGACCCATTGCTTTTGAAAGTCGTCCAATCAATGGAAAGCTTTTACACAAAGCTACTTATGAGAAGGAAATGTTGGCAATACTCCATGCACTTAAGAAATGGCGACCCTACCTAATGGGAATACACTTCAAG
Source organism: Pinus taeda (assembly GCA_000404065.3). Classification (NCBI taxonomy): domain Eukaryota; kingdom Viridiplantae; phylum Streptophyta; class Pinopsida; order Pinales; family Pinaceae; genus Pinus; species Pinus taeda. Next base: position 1,413 of record APFE031517291.1, read on the forward strand.
GTAAAAATGGATCATGATAGCCTTAAATACTTTTTAGAACAAAAGTGGGTCACAAAGATGTTGGGTTCTGACTTTGAAATCATCTACAAAAAAGGGAAGAAAAATGTGGTGGTAGATGCACTCTCAAGAAAGGATGAGGATGTGGAAGCATTGTTGTGCGTCATTTTTATTATCCAACCAGATTGGATAAATGAAGCAAGGGAGGAGTGGAAGAATGATGAAGAAGTGTGGGCACTTATTCGAAAATTACAACAAGATTCCAATACGTCTGAAACATTTAGCTGGAAAAATGATTCGTTATGGTACAAAGATCGCTTATACCTCTGTAAGAATTCCCAGCTAAAACAAAAGATTCTTATGGAATTTCACACTTCTCCCTTAGGAGGGCACTCAGGATTTTTAAAAACTTACCACAGGGTTAAGAAGGAATTTTTTTGGGATGGCATTAAATCAGATATTGAAAAGTTTGTCTCAGAATGTTTGGTTTGCCAACAAAATAAAGTTGAAACAATTAAGACATCGGGTTTATTACAACCTTTATCCATTCCAAGCCAACGTTGGGAGGAGGTTTCAATGGATTTTATCACAGGTTTACCCAAGTCTGAGGGAAAGAGTGTCATCATGGTGGTAGTTGACAGAATTACCAAGTATGCACACTTTTGTGCATAATCACATCCATTTAAAGCCAGTACAGTTTCTACTACATTTATTCAAACAATTCAAAAGCTACATGGAAACCCAAAGATTATTGTAAGTGACAAAGATCCCATTTTTACTGGAAATTTTTAGACAGAATTATTTTCTTGTCTTGGTACTCAGTTAGCTCATAGCTCATCTTATCATCCTCAATCTAGTGGGCAAACTGAGATAGTAAACAAATGTTTGGAAGGATATCTTCGTTGCTTTGTATCTGATAAACAGACACAATGGGTCAAATGGTTGCCTCTGGCTTAATGGTGGTATAACACTTCTTTCCATACTGCAACAAAAATGACCCCATTTATGGCACTTTATGGATATCAGCCACCATCCATCACATCATATTTAACAGAAAATTCTAAGGTTCAAGTAGTGGGACGTCACATCAAGCATCAACAACAAGTTCTCCAACTCTTAAAGGATAACCTTGTGTTGGCACAGAATAGAATGAAACAAGAAGCAGATCAACATCGTAGCGAAAGAAGTTTTGATGTAGGTGAGTGGGTATTCCTACAGCTACAACCATATAAACAAATGTCCCTCAAGCAAGTTAAGAAGGATAAGAAATTATCACCAAAGTATTATGGTTCGTACAAGGTGTTGCAAAAGATTGGTACTATGGCATACAAATTGGAGCTTCTTGCAGCTTCTCGAGTGCACCTAGTTTTTCATGTTTCATGTTTGAAGAAGATTATAGGTGACAAGCTCCCAATTCAAACAATATTGCCATAACTTGACGAGGAAGGAAAAATTATATTCGAACCAGAAGCAGTCACAGAAAAAATAACTCGACAAATATGAAATCGATAAATTTCAAAGTATCTCATCAAGTGGAAGAACTTATCCACTGAAGATTCCACATGGGAGGATGGGAATTTTATACAGAAGCATCCAAAACTACTCAAGCGTTTAGGACAACACTTGTTTTGAAGGAGAGGGGCATATTAGGTCCCTATAATACTAGTGATTACCCCATTACTATTGTAGTTGTATCCCTTATTAATATTGTTGTGCCCCTATTGTCCCCATATTGTTATCACTGTGCCCCATAGAATCCGTCTATTATTATTTTCGTGCCTTTATATTATTATTGTTAAGTCGGCTTGGTTATATTGTGACCCCTTAGACTCCTATATATAGAAAGTAGGTTTTGTCATTTGCATCATCCAAGAATTGTTCATTTATGTAATGTAAAGGAGGTTGTCCCCTCGAAGAGGCTAAATTCTAAGCCATTGATCTATCTTTTCTATCTTTTTTTGCGCTGGTTTCATAACATTTCCTAGTTTTGGATTTTCCTCTTGAGAGATGAACACATAATTCTCCTATGCCACCTAATGGGAGTTGAGAGATATCTCCCTTCCCCATCATGTTAAGGATATCTATCCACTCATCTCTAATGGCTTTTAATAGAAGATTATTTAAGGCATCTTCATCTAAGTTATCCATCTTTCCTATTTTCAAGTTATACTTGAATCTCTCAATTAAATACTCTAAATTTTCATCCTCTCTTTGCATCATTTTGAACACTTCATCCTTGTGATTGATGGGCATGTAATAATCCAAATACCTATCCAAAAACAATTTCTTCATGTCATTCCATGTTCTAATGGACTGAGTGACCAACCCCATGAACCACTTGAAAGAAACTCCTTTCAAAATTGAAGGAAACAACTTAAGTTTTTGAGAGACCTCTAAATAATCATAATTTCCGCACAAGACTTCAAATTCAAATAAAAATGTTTCAGGATATTCACTTTTTAACCCATCGAAATTGGGGAGGACAGAAGTGAGATATTTTGCATTGTGGCATTTGTTTCTTCATCAACTATAGGGAATCCAAAAGAATTATCAACTTCCCTATTTCCTCTACCTCCTACATTATTTCCTCTTCCCTCTCCTTTATTTCCTCTACCTCTTCCTCTACCTCCTCCTCCTCCAAATAATGTGAATTCTCCATCCTTTCCTTCTTCACTATTATAGTTTCTTCAGAGTCAATATAAATTTTAACTTGCAAGGTTAATTGTTCTTCCTCTGGTTCCTCTATGAATGGTATGTGGGGGAGAGGTTCTACTTCTTCTTCCTCACTAGGTATTCTTAATTCTTCAACTAAAATATGTTCCCTGTGGAGGTGAAAAAGGCTACTCCTTTTGTTGGAGATCCAAGATTTTTCTCCTCTAAGACTACCTCAGTAGATGAAGTAGGAGATCCTATTGATTGAATTTCTAACCTTAAAACTTCAAGAGGTCTATGGCTAGGAGTATGAGCTTGAGATGGAGGTGTATCTCTTCTTAGTCTTGGTGGAGTAGGTGGTGTTATAGGAATTGAACTCCTGCTTCTAGCTATAAATCTACCCCTAGAGTCTCTTTCTCTACGCATAAGCTTTTTTTGATGTAAGAGATGTGGTTACCTAATTTATACTTCCCCGACAATGGCACCAAAATGTTTAGTCAATTTAGTGTCCTAAATTTCTTGCATAAATCATCAACCGTGGTTCATAAGCTGATGAAGTGTAGTGCACTATATGTGCTTAATTAACCTTTCTTACTTCGTTGTTTTCTATTTTATATTGTTTTGGGGGTTTCTGTTATTTGATTCCTAATGATGTACAATCTGAACTATGAGAAACTTAATTGAATCCAATGGATTTTTTTTTTAAGGGAAAAATGTTCCTAAGTTAATCTAACTTCCTAAAGGTGAACCAAGAGCTGAAGCTAGTCAAAATCTAATTTAAAGAAAGGAAAAATAGAGCATATATCCTATCTCATCATTAATCTTAAGCCATGAATCTATTTCTTAAAATTAAGGGCGAAGTTGTAATGCATGTTGAAATAAATACAGAGAATGAAATCAACTGAAGTACTTCTAGTTACTCTAGCCTTCAATTTTGAAGGATAACCTTCTTGAGATGGGATACAAGCAACTCTTTGTACTTTATGATCTAGAGAACTCAATGAAAGATGCAGAAGGTAACTGATTGATTTCAACCATTGTGTGAAGTGAATGTTTAACCATTTACTTTAGGATGAGTATCAACTTGAAATGGTATTCAAAAACATTCATTAACACAGAGGATTGAAAAATTTGTCCTAGGGAATAAATAACAAAATAGTGAGTAAGCTAGACAACAGTGCATTCTTATTACTTCAACCTTACTCTGTTTAGACACAAAATCGTTTCCTTTCATAAAATTTGTTGGAAGAACAAGACTGCACAATTGAGTTTTAACATTATGCTATTGATCAAAACTAAAATAAATCAACCTAAGTTAGAAAAACTGCTAAAATCAAAGTAATGAAATTAAAACTAAACAGAAAATGAATAGAAGGAAAACCTCCTTCAGTGCAGGGGCTAACTAATTAAAAATTCTCTCTTAAACGATCATTGGTCAACACATGACTTATATTATAGAAAATAACAAAGTCCAAAATATAGAGCTAAAAGTATAAACTTAATACATAAAGTTCTCCGAACCCCCTTGGTTCTGTCCAACCAATATTTAAAAGGAAATAATCATAACCGTCTTTGAGGAAAACTAGCTATAGGTGGCTCATACATATTACAACAGAACTATGTAAACATCTAATCAGATACAGGTGGTTTAAATTTGAGCGAGATGTTTGCAAAAGAACCGTTAACACAGGTGGCTGATCTGAGTTAATGCTTGCAACAGAACTGTTAGATTTATTGATTAACCGTGAAAGAGAAGATGAAGAGTCCTATTGCTTCCGGGTATCATATGTTTGACTCCACCTTTGAATATGATCTTAAGCTTGCTTTCTTGTCTATCTGGGCTAAGTGAATAGGATAGAATCCATGTGGAGACGATTCTAGAGATGCCCATCTGGTCAGATTCTTCATTTGACACCTAGAACCTGCCAAACCATGGAAGTAGCTATGGAATACACAGTTAGCTGTAGAATAGGTTGTGTTCTGTAGCTAATTTGCAAAAAATTATTCAAATAGCAAAAACATAAAAATATAACATGTCAATCATTTAATTCCTTCCTTAAGACAAAACCTATAATTTATAATTGATTGGGATCTGTAATCTTATGGAAAAGCAAGGGAAAAAGGTGAGAAAATATGTCAAGGAGAGGATAATTCTGAGGTTAAACAATAATTGTTAGAGAGAACACGACTTTGTATGTGTACAAGCATAATAAGTGGGTAGGGTCAATTGAATTACCATCCAACAATGCTTCTAAGGAAATGTAATTCTAGTGTTTAGTACAGTTTGTTTGACAGTGGGAGTTCGATTCCTGAATGTTTCAATGGCACAACTAACGGTTGATGCGTTATTAATGAAACATGGGTACAATGATACAAAGAGATATGAAATTTATAAATCATGTGAAGCAAATGAAGGGATGTGTGGCTACTTTTAGAACACTTCAGATTCAACTACACCGTTCATGTGTTATTGCAAGGATCGATCCCGTACAAACAACTGCCACAACCGCTGTATGCTCTATTTTTTAATTTTACACAAAACTACTCGGAAGTGCCGAATCATTGCGTCAGTTGAGTTGTTAAGTCATTGCCACCAAGTAAATGGGATTGTTACAGAGACAATTAAATGGAACAACTTCTCAATTGAACGGAATGAGGATATGAATACACCCCTCCATTCTACACGCTTGAACCCAAATATATTATAGATTTGTTTCCGATATTATCAAGCATTCATTGTATTTGCAGAAACTATGGATTGTTGCTTTTAACTCATAATAGGTGTCATGGCTATGTTGTAGGTAAAAAAATCAATTTGTTCATTGTAATAGGTAACTATCATTTCTATGAAATGAAAGTCATTATGAAATTGTATTTTATTTCCAATATTTTCATTAGTGTTATTGGACAAAGGTCATATTCTAATCGATGTTTCATTTAACTATAGGTTGCATTTTTGGAGCAGTTGCACTGACAACAATATTAGTGATATTCTTAACATTTTATGCCAAGAAGAGAAGACATCCTCGTGGTAGGTCTATTTCAAAGGTGGAGAAATTCCTTATGCTTGTGAAATGCCAATGCCGACGAGATATTTATTCTTTCAACTTAAGAAGATCACAAACAACTTTGCGGAAAAGTTGGGTGAAGGAGGTTATGGCGTGGTATATAAGGGGAAGCTTGGCAATGACATTTTAGTGCATATCAAGCTTCTTGATAGGCATAGGCATGACCAAACGCAATTCATGAATCAAGTCACCACAATTGGACAAGTCGATCATTTCAATTTGGTTCGTCTGTTGGGGTATTGCTTCGAGAGCCTTAAAAGTGCATTGGTATATGAATACATGGTTAGTGGATCTATGGACTATTGAGATATTAATATCACTGTCTGTTAGGTGTCATCACATTTGATATTGTTGTTTGCTAGGTGTCATAAAAAATTTAGTTTTACTTCAATTCTACTCCATAGGGGTCGAGTTCTACTTCAACCATTTATTATTAGTGTTTACAATATAATCTATTTAGCCATTTTGAATATTGAGAAGAGCAATATATACTCCACTTTTTTGTTTTCACTCTTTGTCATCCTATCAGAGCACCAAGTCACATAAGACTCAAGAGAGAGTAGTGATTCAATTTTTTTTGAGCTCGCAAAAAAAAAGAAACAAAGGTTGTAAGAGGCCAAGGAAAAAAGTGCAATGGCACACATGTAAAAACTCTGTGTGTCGTTCGCAACTCAACCAAGAAGAAACTGCACAAAAAGTCTCAAACTTACGAATTTGTAGAAAAGTTAAAATATCTAACCTCGTGCATTGATGGAGTGCGCAAAGCTTCCTAGCAAAAACTTATCTAAGCTGCGCAAATGTTGGAAGAGTGTTATTTTCAAAAGGTACCTTAATGCAACACTAGGTAATTGACTTCTGTAAACGCAGCACCAGGTCAAATTATAGAATGAGTCAAACGTCAAATTGCATAATCGATTGTATTCACGCACATGTTGAAAACCTCATCGTATTAAAATTATTTTTAAAATGACGGTTTAGAGGTTTCATTATTTTATATTGAATTCATGATTTAAAAAAACACTCCTTTATATTGTATTCAAAGCCTTTAAAAAAAAGGGTAAACTTTAAAAAAAATGTTTTTTAAAAAAATGGGTCTTTTAAATTGTAAAGGGAGATGTTTTTATGGCGGAGTTATGAAAAAAGATTTTTTAATAAAAAGAGGGAGAATATTTTATTAAAAACATTAATTTTTTAAGAGAAGGAGACTAGTTTTGATATTCAAAAGTGGATTTTTTTAGATTTTTTTAAAAATTTTGAAAAATGATTTAAAAAGAGGGTGCAAATCTGTATTAAAGAAATAATGGCGCTTTTCAGTGCTTTGCCACAAACTCTGATCTTGTTTGGAAAAAATTATGATTTTTGGTCTTTAAGAATGAAGACATTTATGCAAGCTTAAGAGTGTTGGGGTACACTTTAAAATGCCTATGTAGAGCCGACCTAAGAAGCATGGGCGTCCATAACCAATAATCAGAGGAATGTAGCTATTGAACTCAGGAGGAAAAAACACAAAGCCAAATATTGGATACAAAACTTAGTCAATGACTTTATCTTCGACAAGATAACTAGTGCATCCACAAAAAATGAAGCTTGGAAAACCTTGAAAGTTATGTATCAAGGCAATGATATAGAGAAGACCATGAAATTCCAAATATTGAGAGCTCAGTTCGAAAATCTGAAGATGACTGACACAGAGAATGTGGATCAGTTCATGACTAGATTCATGGGAATAGTCAATCATAACAAACTCATTGGTGAAACTATTACAGATTGAAAAATTGTTGAAAAAGTCCTTCGAAACCTGCCCAAGAAATATGACATGATTGTAATAGCCATTATGGAATCCAAGGATTTTACAACTTTCTCAGTAGAACAATTAACTGAATCACTTCTGGCACACGAAACAAGACTCAACTTGGCAAAAGATTCCATGGAACAAGATTTCAAAGGTAGAGGTAGATCAAAACGTCATCATGCAATAGGGCAGTGGATACCTCCACAAAACCAAACTCACAGAAGCAGACAATGGAGAAAAACTAATGTCCAATGCCATTATTGCAATAAATTTGGGCATTATGAACATGAATGTAGAAATAAATAGTCAGATCATCAAAGGGGCAGTGTCAATCTCTCCAACAATGAAGGAGAATCCTATGAAACAATGTTTCATTCTTTCCATCTTTCTAAAGACACTCATAAATAGGACCTTTGGTTGCTGGATAGTGGCTTCTGCAATCATATGATAGGTAAAAAAATATGCTTGCTTATATTGATGCTTCCATAACATCAAAAATTACTCTTGGAGATCATTCCTATATTAAAGTTGAAGGGAAATTCATTGTCCCTATTCTTACTAAACAAAATCAGCAAAAATACATTCGTAATTTTTATGTTTCATATCTGAAGCATAATCTTATCAGAGTAAGACAATTGATGGAACATGGTTATGATGTAATATTTTAAGGGAACACATGTTATGTCTATGAAAAACCTCCCAATAGAAGACTAATAGAAAAGCTTGAAAAAACCAAGAATATGATGTTTCCATTGACTCTTACAAGTTGAAATCTCTCACAGTCTCTTGTCCACAATGTGTCAAGAATAGATGAGTCTTAACTATGTCATTCTAGGTATGGCCACATCTCATTAAAGAGTCTAAGTCTGCTTCAAAAGCATTCAATGGTCATTGGTCTCCCTAATATGAATGACAAAGATAGTATTTGTGAAATTTGTGTTCTAGCAAATCATAAAAGAGATAACTTCCCCACATCTTCCTTTAGAGAAAAAGGGCCTTTAGAGCTAGTCCATAAAGATATATGTGGCCCAATGCAGACATATTTTATTGGTGGTAGTCTTTGTTTTTTGTCATTGATTGATGATTATAACAGGAAGATATGGGTGTATTTTCTGAAAAATAAATCAAATTCTTTCTCAAGATTTCAAGAGTTCAAAGCAAAAGTAGAAAAGAAGAGTTGAAAGCCTTTGAAAGTACTCAAATCTGACAGAGGAGGAGAGTAAAATTCTAATGACTTCAAAGTTTTTTTTCAACAATAATGAATCATCATGAAAAAGCAACAAGATATACTCCACAACAAAATGGAGTAGTAGAAAGGAAAAATTGGTCAATCATGAACATGGCTAGATGTATGTTTCGTGAGAAGAACTTGTCAAATAAATATTGGGCTGAAGCAGTTTTGATAACAATGTTTGTTCTCAACAGATCTCCAACAACCAGTGTCCAAGATACAGTACCTCAAGAAGCATGTGATAGTAAAAAGGTAAATGTATGTCACTTTAGAATTTTTGGATCAGTACCATTTTCACGTGTTCCTGAGCAGCTAAGAAAGAAGCTTGATGATAGGAGTGAAAGATGTATTTTCATAGGCTATAGTGAGCAGTCAAAGGCCTACAAACTTTACAATTCAGTTACCCAGAATTTTGTTTTAAGCAAGACATAATTTTTAAAAAAATAAATCTCGGTCTAATCATGTTGATGAAGCTTCAAATCAGGTTTTTTAGCCACCATAGGCATCAAGATTGCAGGTTGAAGAAGAGCCATCCCATTCTAAAAATGGTACATCTTCAAGTAGAGAATCCTCTATTCATTCAACATCTTCAAAAGACAATCATCAAATAAGAAGCATTAGAGAAATATATGAGCATGAGAATGAGTTTGACCAACATAATATGTTTGCATTTCTTCCAACTCAACCAACCCATTTTGAAGAAGCAGTTAAAGAAAAGCATTGGGTTGATGCAATGAACCAAGAAATTTTTACCATAGAGAAGAATCAGACTTTGGAATTACTTGATCTCCCAAGATACAAAACCAGAATTGGTGTAAAATGGGTATATAAGATGAAGCTGAATGAAAAATGAGAGATTGAGAAACATAAGACAAGGTTGGTTGAAGAAAGATTTTCACAACAATTTGGTATCGAATATGGTGAAACATTTTGTCTATTAGCAAGATTAGACATTGTCAAAACCATTTAGTCCACAACAAATAAAAAAAATGGAAAGTCTATAAGCTTGATGTAAAATATTCCTTCCTAAATGGTATATTATATGAAGAATTTTATGTTGAGCGGCCTCCGGATTTTCATTTTCCATGACAATAGCATAAGGTATATAGATTGAATAAAGATTTGTATGGTTTGAAACAAGCTCGAAGAGCTTGATATAGTCACATCAACACCTATCTCATCAAAAGTGGTTTCTTCAAAAGCAAGCATGAGCCAACATTGTATACCAAAGCTGATGAAGGCAAAATTCTTATTGTATGGCTTTATGTAGATGATTGATCCATATTTTGGAGGGAGGCCCCTAAGATCTAAAAAATTTAAATGGATCTTGGGGTGGGGGGGGGCGAGACCCCCAAGATCTGAAAAATTGCAATGCCAAAAAGAAAAAGAAAATGAGAGAACACATAGTAAATAAAGTCACAAAGAAACTTTTTTTTATTAAAACAAATAGTAATAGTAAAGACTACATTGCGGTAGACAATCTGTCTTTTTACAAAATGTGACTTGTTACTTATAATCGTTTTTGGTCACAATACCATAAGTAAATTCCATGGGTCGGTAAATACCATGGGTGAAGTAATACCATGGGTGGATGTCACTTACAATACCATATGAGTGGATAAATATCATGGGAGGAGGAATACCAAGGGTCGATGCTACTTACAATACCATGGGAAAATACCATGGGTCGATGCCACTTACAATGTCATGAGTAAATTCCATGGGTGGATACCACTTACAATACCATGGGTAAATTCCATAGGTGAATGAAGACTATGGGTGGATGAATACCATGGGCAGATGCCATTTTCCATTCAGATCATTCCTCCCTCCTTAAGAAGAAATGGTCCCCATTGTGTGAATTTCCCTCCTCAGAGACCTATGTTGAATATGAAGAGCCACTAAAGAGAAGGGTTTTGTGTGGTTAACCCATAACCATGATGAATGAAAATCCAAGGATAAAGTACCCTATAATTCTTGCGACCAACTGTGATATTAACAATGTGCGACCTAGAAAATGGACTTTGATGAGGTGTGGATTTGTGGATGAAACATTGTTACTGATCGAAAATGAACTATTACCTTAAAATGGGTACTCGAGCCCCCAAAAAAACATGAAAAAACACCTTGAAATCAAAAAGTGTTGATGCTGAAATAACGTTTTTTTTTTTTTTTTTTTTTTTTTTTTTTCATTCAGGGTACATTTTCAACCCCTTTTATTAATGAAATTAAAAACAAAATATTACAACTCTGAAAACCTTTATATCCCCAATGATTTTCAAGCATGACATTAATGATAAAATATCACGTCTTTGAAAACCTTTAAAATTCCAACGATTTTTAAGCATGGCATTAAATTTAAAATATCACCTCTTTGAAAAACCTTAGAATTCCAACAATTTTCTTTTTTTGTTCAAGTAAGAGTAGGACCTTCTATTAAGCTAAGCAATAATACACAATTTACATGAAGCCACATCTGCTCTGTGAGAGTTCAACAGTCAACAAGGTAGGGAGAAACCAAACCATGCACCCAAAACCATGAGAAGCCTAAACAGGTAAAACCATGAGATACAGCCAAACAATTAGGGCAAAAAGCAAGCAATAGACCATCTGGTAGTACTGATGTGCACCAAATGAAACCTTGAACTCCTTGGAAGACCAGTCCATCGAACCGAGGCCCACAAAAAGTCACAAGTGACCCAACGAGGGTCCACAAGAAATCCCACAACAAGCCACACTTAAAACTTTCTTATGGACTGGACGAAAACTATAGGCATAGCACTCTAAATTTTTTTAGCTCCGAAAAACCAAACTAGCTTACATGAACAAATCTCCATCATTGATCACCTGACTTAGATCCAACAACCTTTGTGGATATCGGGTGGATGATAAGCGCAAGGGATAACCACCTGATGAGGGCGGTTTTTTCTCACCTCTCGCCGCAACGTGTCGCATAGAGAATGGAATTGGGGGCCAACCTCAAAAAATTGGAAACCACTCGGACCCCGCTCGATATACCACTTGTGGTTTTGAATCAATCGTCTCACAAAAAAGCATGCATTCTCTTTCGCCAAGTGATGACCGTCAATCCAGACCAGCAGGCAGTTCTTAAGCCTTCCACTTAGATTCTTTGTCAAACACCATCTAAGCAATATGAAAATGGACAACTAGACCTGTGGTACTATCCGAGTCAGTCCTTTCACCATCCAACCGAAAGTAAATAGAGCTTTAGAAGGCAGCCAAAACTAAAAAGGGTCAGATGGTATAGGGATCTCCCTCGTCGCGCATGTCTTTTGAATCCCTTCAATCCATCCTGTTATTCCATAGTTCCATATATTTGTTCACCTGACGAAGACAACCCTCCCACAGTTTGCCTGTAGGTGGCAAATCCCAAGCATACCGAGAATCCCTGTCCTTATTGGTGACTCCTTTGTTCGCCAAATGATCCGCTAACATGTTAGATTTCCTTTTCACATGGACAAATCTGACAGTTTTAAGGGTTTGCAAGTGGGAGTAGATATGGTGAAAGATTTGCAAAAGCTTCCAATGCTTCGACACTTTATCTGGAAAGGTTCCATTGCATATTTTCTTGGCCGCTCTAATAATCAATTCCAAATCTGCTTCAATTATAACATTATGTGAATTTGAATCCACTAAGATTCCCAAGCATTGCTCTAATGCCATAAGCTCAGCCATGTTATTAGTGGCCTTCCCCAAGTGGCCATGGAAGATTTTCTTTATTTGCCCCCGGTCATCTCTTATGGCACCCCCAAAGCCAGCTAATCCTGGGTTTCCCTTAGATGCTCCATCTATATTAACCTTTAAGAAACCATAAGGAGGGGGCTTCCAAGTGTTAACACCTGTATTTATTTGGCTCACTCCCTTTATTATTCCCTGATGACTTATGGACTGGAGACCAAAACGAAGTATAATACTCTCCTCTTGGGACAAAGGAGGATCCTTAGGAATTGTCCTCAACAAGATTCTCACTATGTCTTTGAGCTGCCTTAGAATTTGATCAATTATGTATTGGGGCTTGCTTATTTTGTTTCTGAAGATTCGACTGTTGTGCTCTTTCCAAACATTTCAGATGACAAAGCCTGGAACCAGAATCCAGATTTTATTAATAATCTCATTCCATGAGAAGTTCTTCCTCTAGTTCTTCAAAGTGTTGGATATGCTGAGACTATCCCTATCAGATTGTCTAAAGATTGAGGCCACCTAGTCCCACACTTTAGATGTGAAAGGACAGAGGTTGAGAAGGTGTTCAATCGTCTCCTCATGTGAGCAACATAGGTAACATTTGGAGAATCGATGAAGCCTTTCTTTAGGAGATTCTCGCAAGTTAAGATCTTCCTTTGATGCACTAGCCAGATGAATAACTTTATTTTCATCCAGTGGGGGCTTTGCCATAGTTTCTTCCACACTTGATCAGGATTCAAATAGTTAAATGTTGTAACTTCTTGTTTAGCCTCTTTGAGGTTAAACTTACCTTCAAAGGACTCTCATCACTGTATCCTAGATCCTTCCAATTCCTCCATTTTCCATTATTCCTTCCCTGGTCCCAAAATTCTTTTACCAAAAACAGACCTTTACTATATGTGTCACTCTTGATAGTTGCTAACTCATCCCTATAAAGGTTGGTCCCTGTTGCCAATTGTCCTCCCAAAATTGAGCAAGGTCCCCTGCTCGGATTTCCCAGAAACAGTGTTGCTGAACAATATTTTTATTTTCCTAGGCAAGGTTCCAAATATGGGAGCCCCTGATTTGCCCAGACATTCTAGTGTGATCCTTCTCTTGCTAATACTTCGCATATTTTTCTTTCCAAAGCTTAGCCCAGGGGACAGTCGACTCCTTGATCCATCTCCATCAAAGCTTAGCTCTTGAAACTCTGCTGAGGGTCTCAGGATCATGAAGCCCCAAGCCACCATGGATTTTGGGCTTATAGAGCTTGTCCTAAGCTACTAAAGCCCACTTCTTTTTCTCTGCCCCTCTACCCCATAGAAAGTCCTTTTGTATGCTCCTTATCTATTGCTTAATGCCTTGAGGAGTAGGAAGAGCTAAAAACATGAAAATGGGAATAGCCTGCAAGATTGTCTGTGTGAGCACAAGGCGCCCTGCTAAATTTAGTGACCTGCATGTCCATTTTCTAACCTTGTCCTGAAGTTTATTTAATATTGGCTCCCACACTTTCTTTCTTAGAGGCTTGTCAGTAAGAGGAATGCCAAGATATTTGGAAGGGAGTTGATCCCTTTGAAACCCAAGAATACTGGTAATGTTTCTCTGAATAGCAATATTAGTGTTAAAGAAAAAAACTTTGGACTTGTTATGAAACTAGCTCAAGAAAAGATAGAAAAGATAGATTAATGCGTTAGAATTCAACCTCTTCGAGGGGGCAGCCTCCTTTACATTACATAAATGAACAATTATTTGATGATACAAATGAAAAGACCTCCTTTCTATCTATATATAGGATCTAAGGGGTCATAATATAATCAGAGCCGACATAACAATAATAATGTAAGGGCACAATAATAACAATAGTGGGCTTCTATGGGGCACAATAATAACAATATGGGGACTACATGGGCACAACAATATAT
>APFE031517291.1:19744-38226 GCA_000404065.3 Pinus taeda
TAGATTATGTTCCTTTTTGTGCAAGTGACACTTGTTGCACTTGGTCTCGTAATTTTGATATATCATGTTTCATTTCTTTCTCTTCTTCATGAGTCATGCTAGAGCTTTCAGGTCGCGTACTAGGTGTTTCCATTTTCTGTCTTCGGGGCATCAATTACTGATAATAATGCTTCACTATGCCCTTTGAATTCCTTCAAAATAAATTTTCAAACCAAGCTTAAGCAAACATTTAAAAAAAATACACACCTTTTTTCACTTTGTAGGAGCTTGATATTGCCTCTGATGTATCTCTGTAATTTCAGATCATCCAGTTCTGAAATTGCAACCTGCGGTAGCCCTCTATGTCCTGTTTCCAATTCCACCAGTCTGACCCCAATTGGATTCTCCAATGAAGATTTATGCCAAATCTCCCACAGTGACCTGATTATAGACTTATTCAGTAGAGCGAACTTGTACGACGTTCCACGGGTCACTGTTTCGACCTCTGGCTCTGAAAAATATATAGAAGACACTAGAGTCTGTCCTCTTTCTGCACCTTTTTACGAAATTTCAATCCAATGCTCAGAGAAAAAGTTATGAAGATTTTCCCCAGGTCACCTATTTGGAATGTAATTCAAGAGTCTGCAAAAAGACTAACTTCCTCAGATCATATGTCCGCAATTATAGCGTAAAATGCTCTGAAATTTTGACCCGAGATTTAGCGCGTTGTCTTCTCAAATGGGATTTTTTTCAACTTCTGAAATGTTGCCGAAAAAAATTTATAGCGAAAATTCCACGATGACCTGTTTGGAGCAGCGAAACCCTAGAATCCAAAGCTCTGATACCAAATGTTATGAAACTAGCTCAAGAAAAGATAGAAAAGATAGATCAACGCCTTAGAATTCAGCCTCTTCGAGGGGGCAACCTCCTTTACATTACATAAATGAACAATTCATATTGATGATTCAAATGAAAAGACCTCCTTTCTATATTATAGGAGTCTAAGGGTTCATAACATAATCAGAGCCTACATAACAATAATAATGTAAGGGCACAATAATAACAATAGTGGGCTTCTATGGGGCACAATAGTAACAATATGGGCACAATAGGGGCACAACGATATTAGTAAGGGGTACAACTACAATAGTAATGGGGTAATCACTAGTATTATGGGGACCCAACAAGTCGACTCCTTGATCCATCTCCATCAAAGCTTAGCTCCTGAAACTCTGCTGAGAGTCTCAGGATCATGAAGCCCCAAGCCACCATGGATTTTGGGCTTATAGAGCTTGTCCTAGGCTACTAAAGACCACTTCTTTTTCTCTTCCCCTCTACCCCATAGAAAGTCCCTTTGTATGCTCCTTATCTATTGCTTAATGCCTTGAGGAGCAGGAAGAGCTAAAAACATGAAAATGGGAATGGCCTGCAAGATTGCCTGTGTGAGCACAAGGCGCCCTGCCAAATTTAGTGACCTGCATGTCCATTTTCTAAACTTGTCCTGAAGTTTATTTAATATTGGCTCCCACACTTTCTTTCTTAGAGGCTTGTCAATAAGAGGAATGCCGAGATATTTGGAAGGGAGTTGATCCCTTTGAAACCCAAGAATACTGGTAATGTTTCTTTGAATAGCAATATTAGTGTTAAAGAAAAAAACTTTGGACTTTTCAAGGCTTACTTCTATGCCTGCTGCCATAGCAAAGTCATTTAAGATGTTTTTGATTGCTCTAGATTCCCTGACTGTGGGTATGCCCTGCAACATTGTATCATCTGTTGGCCCTCAGTTTTTGTCTATTTTTGCTTAAGGAACTTACTTAATTCTTATATTTTCCATCCATTTTCCATCACATCCATCTCATTTTGATGTATTTTATGCATATTCAGGTATTTAATTTTAATTTTTCAATTTCTAGAAGTTTTTATGAAAATTGAGTTTCAAGTGCAATTTTGGACTGAATCAGAAATTCCCGTAATAGCTATGTGGATGACATATTTGCAGGACACTTGGGCTCAATCTGGATGCATGAATGGAAATCTTTGGAACTAGGACTGAGCTAACGCTACTTGGTTCAGTCAAAACAAGCTTTATTAGGTCCGATCAAGGCTGGTCAAACATGACTAGTCACTAGAAAATCCCTAGGACATAGGGCAGTTTTGAGATTTTATGGGATTGACCATATTTCTTGGGATGAATTGGATGAGTTTGACTTAGATAGCTGGATATGAGTAGATATGATTGTTAGAGATAATCTAGATTAGTTTGTTTCTCAAAACTTCTATTTAAAGCCAAGACTTTGATGGCTTATGTATGTAATTTTTATGTAACTTTTGTAAATTTTTATGCTGATACACTTTGGAGTTTGAAGCTAATTTGAAGAACCTGTTTCATTTCAATTTGTTGTTCATGTTTGGTTGATTTATTGAAGTTGTTGTAGCTAAGATTTCCTCAAGTTTGCAAGGCAAGGGTGGAGGGCCCCCACACCAAGCTAAGTGCACTTCTCGGTTCAATTTTCATAGTTTCCATAGATTAGTTCTTGTTTCAAATGTATTTAGATGTGTGATGATTTCTAAATGAATATTGGTTTAATTCTAATCTACATATGAAGGGACACACAGGAATTTAAGTTAAATTCCCCTTCTATTTGATCTTGAACTAAAACTGAATCTCATTCTCCATTTCTTATTTGAAGTTATTTTTGCATTTCTGGTTTGAAGAAATGGTGATTGTGATATAGTAGGATTGTGAAGAAGGACAATCTGGACCTCCTTAGTTAGGAGCCTCTTATTTTACATCTTCTACATCATAAACCATTGTTAATTAGTGCTCTTAGATTTATATTCATGAAAGTAGTATTGTAGTGAAGGACAACCTAGTTCTCCTAAGTTAGGAGCCTCTTCCCTCACATATTACATAAATGAATTAGAAATTGTTTTATATTTGTAATATGTACTTCTTTAAATATTCAAAGTTTATCTTCTAAACTTGATTGTATATGATGTCCATATACTGTGGATTTGCCTCCAAGTTTTACAAACCAGGATTGATAAGTAAATACTTGTGTTAATTTATGTTAATAAATTAGCCCAACATTTTGGCGTTTTTGCTGGGGAGGCAATTATCATCATAGTCAAATAGAAGATAAACAAAAACACTAAAAAGTTAGCTAGTATACATTTCTCTTAGTTATGTTTCTTTATGCCTAGAAATAGAGATCCTAAAATTAGGGTCCCAAAACAAAACCCCCCCACAAAATCATAAAATCGAAAAAAAAATAACTACCAAATCCATTTGCAAGACAAGATAAAAAGTGATGTTAAAGAATAGGTTAAAACACTACTCCATTCAACATTGTTTCTCATCAAATCTTTATGATCAGATAAATTTTCATATCCAAACATTCATTAAGGTATATTTTTCAAATTTGGATATGAGTTTACTTATGATCTTGTTACGAAAATGGATGCCCTGGAAATTCTCTTATAATTGAGAGAATGGATTATTTTTCTAAATTAGAATAGGATAGAATAGAATAAATAAACAAGTAGAATGAATTCACAATAAGACTTCCATAATAAATTTGTTTCAAACAATTTCTTCAAATCATTGTTCAATATTCATTTGAAAGGACTACATGGCAAAATGCAGTAAGAACAAGCCTATTTTGGGTAACCATATAGGATCATTCTGAAATCATGGTTTTTTTACATATCTCTTGAAATCTAGTTTTGGAATCCATTTTGAAGTTTTCAATTTATATCACAAATAAAAATGTGATCAAAATCAAAACTAGGTCTCAAGTGAAATGTTGCGGACAGAGTTAGTACAGCCTATATTTGAGGTGTCTAATGGAAAAAATTTTATCTGAAATTCATAGGGAAGATAGCCCTTGGAATCTACTTTCCCAATCAATTTGAATCACTTCAATCAGGGATCATATGAAAAAGTTATTCTTGAAATACTAACTGCTTCTCGAAAAATCAGCATGGTGACAATTCTAGGTCTTGACTGTTCATTGGCATATTTGACATATCAAATCATCTTGTTTTCAAAACCTGTTTGTATGGGAGATATATATTCAATTCTAGTTTAATACACAATTTTAATAATCCTGTTTGGAGGTAAAATGAAAACGTTATGCCAAATTTAGTGACTGCATGTCTTCGATGCATTATAGTAAAACTCTGCCTCCTAGGCCTGTTCATCACCAATTTCGTGATATCAAGCCTAAGAATTTTTAAAAATTGTTTCTACTGGAAAGGAAAA
Organism: Pinus taeda; assembly: GCA_000404065.3. Classification (NCBI taxonomy): domain Eukaryota; kingdom Viridiplantae; phylum Streptophyta; class Pinopsida; order Pinales; family Pinaceae; genus Pinus; species Pinus taeda. The sequence continues at coordinate 23,988 of APFE031517291.1, forward strand.
AAATGAATTTTCTTTAATATAAAAGTGGAACCACATTAATCCGACCTTTATCGAAGAAGTTACACTTCAAACAGTGACTGTTGGTCTAGTTAAAAATTAACAAGCAACTCTATCAGACATGGCACTCCTTATAATTTTTACCATATCATTTTAACCCATTTTGAAAACCTATTTATAGTGGAGGTATCCATATGAATTCGCTTCAACGTGGCTTTGGAATCACTCTAATTCAATATAAAACGAATATTATGTAAACAAAATACCGCTAGGAGGTCTAGGATGGCCACCATTCCTCAAGGAGTAAATAAATGCATTTTGTTTGTATATCATCTTTGGACTTGTTTTCGAAGAAATGATTGTAATTATTTACATGTTTATTGTAAGAAGAGAGACTATACACCTATCTTCCTCCATCATCTAATGTTGTATTGCAGGCAAGTGCTATGTTTTTGCAGGTCATAGAAAGAATGAAAGAGTGAACTCCATGGATGAAGTAATTTTCAAAGTCAAATTCATATTCCAGAATATGAATACAAATGTTCAAGTCAAACCAAAGTGAAATTTCACTTGATGTTGAGTTCATTCAATGAAACTCAAACTCTTGAAGCTTGCTCGTAGATGTTGACCAACAACACCAACAAATCCTACAACATGATCGAGATCAAGGCAAAAAGACATGAAGATAATCATTAGAAGAAGTAATCAAGTTTAGTACCATGTCAAGTCACATCAGTCTACAAAGAAGCCTTTCATAAGCCATATTGTTCATGATTTCATCCATCATCCATATTGTATGCTCTGTGATCTATTATCCATCCATTTACTACTATCACATGACTTCAATATAACCTATTTCCATATGTTTTTCGTACTTCCCTACTCCATTACACCCCACCTCCATCTAGAAAAGGAAAAAATAGAAAAAACAGAAAAAAGATAAAAAATAATAAAGGAGTTTGGTTGTGAAAATCCAAGAAAGTGGCACAATACAAACTCGAATTCATCTCGGAAAACCAACTTGTTTGGAAAATATGAATTCTCTATTTTATTTTACCATTTGCAGGAATCATCCTCCAAAATAAATGAGACTTGAGGACAAGTCTTCCCATCAGCAAGGGCGGAAGGTTTGCAAAAAAAAAAGCTTTGTTGTGCAGCTGAATTGATGATGGAACTTGTATTGATGGCAGTTCGGACCTGAAATATTTTTGAAATCAATTGCATAGGGACCTGAAATGTTAGCAAACACATGTATATATTGCATAAAAATGTACATGATAGAAGGAACATCAGTTATTATGGATCAATTGCAGAAGGACCTGAACGACAACGACAATCAATGGACCAAAATCAATGAAGGATGCTAGAACAGAAGGTAGAAATAAATTCTATGTTTCTATCTATCTACGATATTCGATCAAGACAACTTCATCCAATATTGTTAAAGAATAGCAACGTTCATCCAATACTATCAGGGAAGTACAAGTATAGTAAGTGCACAATTTTGCTCTTGTAAATTCAAATTTTTGTAGAAATTTTTAGACTTTGTTAAAATTGAGTTAATACCTGAATGCATATTTTATATTCATTACATTTTCCTCATCCTATACCCATTATCTTAGACCTAATCCTATATTTATATTCTATTCATTCCATAACCCTAACATTCTATAACCTTAAAATCATTCTACATTTACCTATGTACACCCTATATTCATTTCATATTCATATTCATTCCATAACCCTAACATTCCATAACCCTAAGTATTTTTCCTCAAGGCAAAAGGGATTAAAGCGAATGTATCAAGATGGAATCTGCACAAGAAAATCAAACATTAAACATGGAGATAATTTTAAACATGACCTAGGTGGTGATTTTAAAATTATGAGAAATATTTAAACAAGGAAATATATGCGCATTTTGTAAAAGAATACAGAAAGGAAATGTATTCAGCATAAAACCTTTGAGCGCATAACAAAATTGGCAAACTATGCAATGATATTAGAATATAAAGGTGGGGGATATAATTACAACGAGCTTGCAACCATTGGAACAATATGATTTCCAAATACATGGTTCATATTATAATGAGATCAAAGTCGTGGGTAGTGGCAAGAACGCAAATGAAGTTATGATGCACCCAACACATCATAAACTTGCATGGAAAGGTGGCAGAGGTTGATGCGTTCAACAGTTCAATGGATGGTGTGTTGGCAAGGCCGTGAACGGTATAGAAAGACAACCACAACTTGCATGAAGACAAACCTATAATTAAATGGGAATTTGAATAATGAAAGCAGCCTGGGGCATAATAATGTCACAGTAGTGTGAGTTGATATGCAAGACATCCAGAGGTAGAGTCGGGATCACAATCACCGAACTTTTTGTAGAAATTGCTTGTCATCTAAATGTTTATGTATTTGTATATGCCACCAGCCAGCACACTAAGGTGTTGAAACAAAGGTTGAGGAGATATGGATGATATGGAATGTAGTTATGTGGGCCACGAATCAAGGGACTAAAACACTTCAACAGCAAACAGATATACTCTATAAAACCACCCCGTTGGCAGCTAAAATGAAGTGTTTATAAGAGAAGTTTAATGCACAGGTAGTGGGTTTAATGGAATTGTGACATAGCTTCAAGATTATGAACGTTTTGTTAACTGTAGGAAGGAGGAAAATGAAACAAAACTCGGCTGAGAGAGAGAAATCTTCCACGAAATTCTGAAATAGTGTCTGTTCATAAACTTTGATTGCATGAAATGAAAAATTTTGTGTAGTTTTGAAACGTGTAGCCTTTGTAAAACGTATAGCCAGCCAAGTTTACAACTACACTTGTTCATTTTTATTTATCAGATAGTGTGACATGAGTATGAGTTTGATTGCATGAAAGAATTGGTCAATAAAAATAGAGTTTGGGTTATGTTTGAAGATTTGAGTTTATATTTGAGTGCGCAGAGCCAAAATAACATTGACTGTCATATGTTGATTGTATAAATAGTGCAATGGTTTATATTGGTCATTGGGCAGTGAATTTTCATATGTGATGCAGTGTTTTATATTGGTCATTGAACGATGAAGGGTCATAGTTATATACAGTGCTGAAGATTAGTTATTGAATCTTGGTTTGCATGAACAGAGTAGAATGTTGATAAACAACAGTAGAGAATTCTGCATCAGAGACAAATGAGTTTTTAAATTTTGATGAAACAGAGGATAGAATATAGGAAGTAGATTAATAAAAACATGTTTATTATGTTTTTATAATCTTTCTATATCAAATTTTTGTGTTTGCGGAAGCAATAAGTTCATATTTTTGAGGATTGGTTTCATCTCTTTGTCAAGGGCATCAGAAAAGAGGTAAGAAAGACACTAGAGAAGCATTTGAAGAGAAATTGATTTCAAATTTGATGATCATGAAAATTTTATTCATTCCCAAAAAGGCATTTCGATTTTTGAAAGCCACTATTTTTCGTTGCCTTTTTCTGAGTAAAATAAAATGAAATTTGAAAAAATGAAAACATGGGTTTCCTTTAGAATGAGCCTAATTAGGCTCCATGGAGACAGTTTTCTCAAATTCATTTCTATTTGGGATATTTTATGGTTCTTTTGACCCCTATTTTGCAGATTGCGTGGGTAAACCAGTGGCTAAATTGAAAGTGAATGCCTAGATATAATTTTTTTTTTCTTCTTTTAGTGAAATGTAAGAGCAACTGGATATTTGATTCTTTGAGTAAAATTATTGATATTGCTAATTTGAGAGGGACATGAATCCTGTGTCAGAATGTATTGCAAAATTCAAGTTTTATTTGTTGTCTTCTCTGAAGTTGCTCATCCAGAATGATATATTGGCATATTATCATCAGAGGAGGAATAGTGTAACGTTTATGAATTTGTATGTTGATGGTGAAGCCTCATCACACATTGGATACATTCTTGTTCCCATCACTAAATAATACATAGCCCAAGCCATAATTTTTCCACTGATAGGTAAAGAATGTCATCTACAAGAAAAGAGAAGAAGTAGATGAAGGCATATATATACATTTACAGGTAGCTCAAGAGAAAGCTTCATCTTCAAGGGTCAGAGCCACAGGTACATCAGCAGACCAGTCAGCATATAGAAGTAAAAGGTCAAAAGGAAGAAACAAGCATGAGGACATGCTTGAAGATCGACAAGGGGGAGATGTTGGCCCTTAGTTTTGATCTATTTTTGCTTAAGGAAGCTTACTTAATCCTTATATTTTCCATCCATTTTCCATCACATCCATCTCATTTTGATGTATTTTATGCATATTCAGGTGTTTAATTTTAATTTTGCAATTTCTAATTTTTTTTATGAAAATTGAGTTTTAAGTGCAATTTTGGACGGAATCAGAAATTCCCGTAATAGCTATGTGGATGACATATTTGCAGGACACTTGGGCTCAAGTTGGATGCATGAATGGAAAGCTTGGGAACTAAGACTGAGCTAACTCCACTTGGTTCGGTCAAAACAAGCTTTATTAAGCCCAGTCAAGGATGGTCAAACATGACTAGTCACCAGAAAATCCCTAGGAAATAGGGCAGTTTTGAGATTTTATGGGATTGACCATATTTCTTTGGATGAATTGGATGAGTTCGACTTAGATAGGTGGATATGAGTAGATATGAGTGTTAGAGATAATATAGATCAGTTTTTTTCACAAAACCTCTATTTAAAGCCAAGACTTTTATGGCTTATGTATGTAATGTTTATGTAACTTTTGTATAGTTTTATGCTGAGACACTTTGGAGTTTGAAGCTAATTTGAAGAACTTGTTTCATTTCAATTTTTTGTTCATACTTGATTGATCTATTGAATTTGTTGTAGCTAATATTTATTCAAGTGTGCAAGGCAAGGGTGGAGGGCCCCCACACTAAGCTAAGTGCACTTCTTGGTTCAATTTTCATAGTTTTCATAGATTAGTTTTTGTTTCAAATGTATTTAGATGTGTGATGATTGTTGAATGAATATTGGTTTAATTCTAATCTACATATGAAGGGACACACAGAAATTTAAGTTAAATTCCCCTTCTATTTGATCTTGAACTAAAACTAAATCTCATTCTCCATTTCTTATTTGAAGTTATTTCTGCATTTCTGGTTTGAAGCAATGGTTATTGTGATATAGTAGGATTGTGAAGAAGGACAATCTGGACCTCCTTAGGTAGGAGCCTCTTCTTTTACATCTTCTGCATCATAAACCATTGTTAATTAGTGCTCTTAGATGAGAGAAGGTAGAAGGGGCTTGATTCTATTGGCTATCACTTTGGAAATAATTTTATATACCACATTACATAAGGCTATGGGTCAAAAACCATCTGGAGTCATGGAATTTTCCTGCTTTGGGATCAGAGCTATGAAGGAAGCATTAAGAGCCCTCATAACCTTTTTGGATTTTCTTGAGTCTTCCACAACCTTGAGGATATCCTGTTTGACTGATTCTCAACAAGCTTTGAAGAAGTCTATATTGAATCCATCCGGGCCTTGTGTTTTTCCATTCTGCATTTCATTAATCACTTCACTGACCTCCTCTTCTGATATTGGCCTGTTAAGATTGTGGTTGTCCTCTTTGGTAACCAGCTGAGGGATATACTGAGTGAAATGGTCAATGAACCTGGATCTATCCTCCAGTGGCTCCTTTGCAATATTGAAGAAGTATTGTACAAGGATCGATTCCATATCTTTGTGAGAGGTAAGCTCACTCCCTTGATAATCTTTGATCTTTGTGATTTTGTTGTGTGCCCTGTGAGCCATAGTGGATTTATGAAAGGACTTTGTATTTCTTCCTCCCTCTCTAATCCATTGTATCCTTGATTTCTACCTCCAGAAAATTTCCTCTTGTAAGCATCGATCTTCCCATTCCTCCTGCAAAGAGTAAGTTAGTTTTTTCTGCTCTTCGGTGAAGCCATCTGTGATGTTGATCTGATTGATCTCCTGGAGCTTTTGCTTAGTATCTCTTTTGGCTTTGAAGATATCACCAAATTCCTTCTTGTTCTAAGCTTTAAGTCTAGATTTGATATGTTTAAGTCTCTGCTGGAGCATGAACATTTTAGTGCCTTGGATGTTCAACTTCTCTCTCCACCATTTATCAATGTTACTAGTGAATTTAGGGTGTGAGAGCCAGGCATTTTCAAACCTAAAAGGTTTGTTTCTCAGTGTGCCCATAAAGGTGGCTTCCAGCTGTACAGGCTAGTGATTCGATCCTCCAAAGGGCAGAATGGAAGCTGTCATGGCGGGGCCTATGAGAAGGAGGTCCTCTGAAATAATAAATCTATCAAGTTTGGAGCCAACTTGAGAAGCGCCTCCCCTCTTTTTATTCCATGTGAAGGTTCCATTTAGTATATCAGTGTCCACTAGTCCCATGTTCATAATGAAGTTTTGGAAGGCCATGGAATTTCCACCTAGCTATCTAATACCTCCTTTTTTCTATGAAAGAGATCTTATCATATTGAAATCTCCTGCAACGATCCAGGGCATATTGGGATGTCTTTCTCTGAGATCCTCCAAGGAGGTGAGAAGCTTGAGTTTGTCTTCTTGCTTTTGAGGTCCATAAACATTTGTAATCATGTATTTCTCCTTATCACCTACAGGTTGACATACCAAGGAAAGATAGTTCTTGGATGCTTCAGCATCTAGGATTCCAAATTTTTGTGGATCCCATAGCATGAGAATCCCCCCAAGCATCCAGGATTCCAAATTTCTGTGGATCCGACAGCATGAGAATCCCCCCCGCTGAGTTATTTGCCTTAACCTATAGATACTCATACTTTATTAACCACTTATTATGAATTTCTCTTATCTTATCCATCGAACATTTTGTCTCGTAAATGAAAATCATATCTGGTTTTTCTTCTTTCATTCTGTTACTGAGATTTCTTTATTTCCTCATATTCCCTATGCCTCTAATATTCCAGGTTGTGAGCTTCATTAGGAAAGGTTAGTAAAGGAATAACTGGTGAGATCTTTCATCTTAGTTGAGTTGATCAATAGTTTTCCACATTCGTTCAGCAGCTCATTCTGTCTTTTTCTTCCTCTTTTCTTACCTGAGTTCTTTGGAGATTATGCCTGTGAATTCTCCATCATTTTGACCCCACTTGGTTCCTAGCTTTCATGGTTTCTTTTGACTCCAGCTCCCTTCAATCATGACCTCCATAGAAAGAGTTGTTGTACTCTATCATAATTCTCTTTTGGCAGGGAGTCCACTCCTATGATCTTTCCTTGTCCTAGAAATTTCTCTAGATCTATATTTTCCCTATCTAGAATCTCTTGTAGTTCATGGTCCTCCGTTCCTACTTCACTTGGAGTCATCTCATGGTCCCTACTGATCTCCATAGAGCTTGGTATATCATCCTTCTACTAGTTGTTTACTGTGATATCCTCCATGTCATCTTCCTTATCCTGCTCCTTGGTTACATTCTCCATATCCTGGACTGCCTCCTTGTTCCCCTCTTCTTCGTCTAGGATCTTGAAACTGTTGTGTCTTGTATGTCTGTCCTCATTTATATTCTTGTGTGGACGTTTTCCCCCTTTCCCTTTGCCCCCAACCTTGGTGAAATCCTCATGATCTCTTTCCACAATAGTTTTCCCATTACCTTCCATATTGATTGTTGGGTAGTCTCTGAATAAATGCCCATGTTCATGGCATTTGCGGCACCTAAATGTATATGCTCATAGTCCATAGTTTGCACCCATTATTCATCATACACTTCTTAAATTATTGCTTCTAGAAGGGTTCCAAATAAGTCCAATTCCACACTATTTGGGTGAAGGAGGTATATTTTCCTTTCAGAGTTGCCTCTGAGATCTTTAGAAAATGCCCCAGCTTGTTGCCTATTGTTTTCAAAGATTCTGGTAGCCAATAATCTAGAGGAAGGGAGTATAGTCTGATCCAAACCAGTACTAATGTGAATGTTTCATGTTTCAGGATGAAGTTCATCATCCATGGCCACATGTAGAGTCTAACCGCATCATAGAAATATGGCCCCCCTTCGAACACTCTGTCTTTGTCCTCTAGGCTTGAAAACACCACTATGAAGAAGCCCTTAGAAGCCAGATGTGAATGTATTTCCCCCTTTGGCTTCCAATGGATCCTTATCCAGATTTGTAATGCCCTCTCTGTCGGCCATAACCCCATGAACTTGCATATGATCGCATGTTCCATCATATGATCCCTATGCGTTTGTATCACTTTATCGCTCAATATGACCTGGGGAATAATGCTCGACTTGGGTTTGCAGACCTCAGTTGTCCTTGTGGAAGTCATTTTTTCACTGCTACCTCCATTCTCCTTTTCTTTACTTGTTTCCTGTTGATCCCCTTCCTCATCATGAAGTCCATTTCTTCCAAATGTTCCCTTGCCTCTTGCCTCTGAAGCCTTCTCCAGAGTTTTTTTGAAATACTTCTTTCCCACATCCTTACTTCCCTCCGTGACTACCTGACTGTAGGAGGGAGCAACACTCCCCCCTGCACATCCCACCATGATACTCTAAGTCAAAACCCTAGTGCCAACTCCAACCCTAGCTCCAAAATGTTTTGAGTATTCTATTTTTTCATAGCTGACACCAAACCAACAGGATATTCAATCTTAGGACAAGATTTTTTTTGTTTAGTTTTTTTTGTACCCACCTTCCAACAATTTTCAAGCATGGTGCTAAGAAAAAGTATTTATAATTGTCCTCGACTCTCAAATTTGAGCGCGACGAAACGATGGAGGTTTAGAGTTTATGTCAAACCCTACAATGGATAACTTGCACACACCATGACGCCTCTATAACTATTCTTCATCAATACGAAGAACAATATACGACAAGGAATAGCACACAAATCATGGACATCCTCCAGGGGGAGGATATGATGCCTCCCCCCAAACAATCAAGAAAACATTCAGATGCGCAAGGAAGATCATGGGAAAAATCCCTAGGGAGAAGCGAGAACGGTTCCTAATACACAGACAAATAATACAGACAGAAATGTGGCTCCCAAAGCAACGTCAGCTACCTATAAGCCTGTTGTAGCTAAAAGACCTAAGATTGAGCTCCCAAGTCAAAGAATCAATACCCAAATCTAGTACGTGAAGGATCATGCATTAATAGGGAAATTTATAGGCTTCTGGCCTACATAGAAATCTTTGCATGGATGGATCACAACAAAATGGAAACCAAAAGGGCACATTACCCTGCAGCTGGGACCTAAGGGCTTCTTTACAGCAGCCCTCAACTGTATAGAAGATTGAAACAGTGTCCTCGATGGAGGACCATACTTCTTTAATGCAGCTGGTCTTTATCTGAGAGACTAGATTGAAAGATTCAACCTGGACAAAGAAGATCTAAGCTGGGCACGTATGGATCCGTCTCTATTCCCTTCCATTGGAGTACTAGGATGAAGACTCACTGCAAGATATTGGCAATGGACTGGGAGAATTCATCAAAATTGCGGAGGAGACAAAACTCAAAAGATACACTTCCTATACCCGCATTTGCGTTTATATGCATCTCAGCAAAGCTCTCCCCGATGCGGAAAGTTTATATCATGATTATTTTGAATGGATTCAATCAATAGATTATGAACATGTCCCCTTTCGATGTAGAAAATGTCATGCCCTTGGCCATCTCTTTCATGACTGACCATCAAATCTGAAACCCCCGACCTCTACCTCCTCAGACAAATATGACTCTAAAGGATTTACGAAGGCTAGCAACCACAAAAAGAACTACAAAAAACCTGTATCAAACCCTAAAAATCCTTTCGCCAACACTTCAATGCAAACCACCAGCAATAGCTTTGAGATCTCAACCCAGCTAGATTTGAATAACAATGAGAATCCTTTACACTCTGAGGAGCCTCCCAAGACATCATCAAAATCCATTCCCACCGGCTCAAAGCCGCCCCAAAAGCATAAGTAATCCATAGATCTCACGGCATCCTCACCCAATATGATACCGATATGGAAATCTCATGGCATGGAGGTAGACAATGTGCAGCAAGAAACAACGGTTACAACATAGATAGTAGAGGAAAGGAGCAAAGCCCAACACATGGAAGAGGAGCCTGAAAGCATAGATATAGGAGATCTCAACATATTTGGACTAGAACAAGCTTTCAGGAAAAAATAATTTGATAAGATCCCAGAAAGACAGCTGGAAAAATGAAAGTCATCCTTTCCAAAGCACAACAACAAAGAACCCTAGGCATTCAGCCTAGAAGTCAATGGGATGGCCAAAACATTCCTAAAGATAATAAAAAAAGAGGAAGGAAAACAAATCTCCAAAGAACCATCTGCATTGGGGAAATGCTGGTGGAATCAGGAAGATATTCCAAGCTTACAAATTATTACAGTCCCCTACCCAACAATGAATCATGAAGCTCACTTCATGGAATATAAGAGGGCTAAATAGTCGTGGGAAATACAGAATGATAAAAAACATGATTCAGCAGGAGAAACCCCAAGTCTTATTCATGCAAGAAACTAAATGTAACTCTACAACACTTGGTCAAACCCTTGCAAAAGCATGGCCAGCCAGTCAAGTAGTAGCAGTGGATGCCTTAGGAGCTTCAGGAGGTCTAGCAATAGTCTAAGATGAATGAGCTATCACGCTTACTAATATTCATACAAGAAATCACTTCATTCAAGCTACCTTTCATATTATAGGGACAAATGTGCATGGTCACCTAACCAATCTCTACTTCCCGTAGGAGGCAATGCATAAGATAGACATTTTGAGCACTTTATCTTTGATCAACTCCAATAGAACACATCCACTCTGGATCACAGGAGGAGACTTCAATATGATTACTAAGCTGGAAGAAAAAGGGGAGGCAGGAATAAACTAGATAGTGAAAGTATTCATTTAAAAAAATTGATCCAAAACAATTGGCTCATAGTTATGCCATTCATCAATGGAATCTATACTTGGAATAACAAACGAGCATGCACACATCAAATTGCCTCTTCATTGGATAGATTTTTTCTTTCAGACAATGCCATCCATCTTGGAGGCTTCTCAGTCTTGATCTTACCTCTCACAAGAACAGATCATTGGCCAATCTCACTCCAATGGAAAAGACTGGGGAGCACCACATAGCGGCCATTCTGCTTTGAAGCATTCTCGTTGACGCATCCAGACTTCAACAATCTGATAAATGCAGTTTGGAAAAGTTTCAAACCCCTGGATGGCTCAAAAACGTATCAATTCCAACAAAAACTAAAAAACCTTTAAAAAAATATCAAGCAATGGAATCAACTTACCTTTGGTAATGTCTTCCAAGCACATACTGCTCAAGATCAAGAAATGAAAAGAATATAGCAGATGATCATTACTGAGGGGAGATCCAAAGCACTCTCAGAGCAGGAAAAACTCCTTCAGACACAAATAGCAAAATGAGCAAAGCAAGAAGAAATAATTTGGAAACAAAAATCAAGAGTTAGATGGCTTAAGGAGGGAGAAAGAAATATAAATTTTTTTCATCGCACTACTATACAGAGAAGAATGCACAACAACATCACACACATCCAGAATCAGCAAGGAGAATGATTGGAAAAACATGAGGATGTGCAACAAGAGCTTCTTACTTATTTCAAACAAGTGCACCAAGAACCACAAGTTGATAGACAGCCAACCATAGAGAAGATCATCAAGAATATCCCAAAAATCATAACAGAAGAACACACTCAGCTCCTCCTTTGGCCAATATCTTTACAAGAAGTGGAGAATGCAATGCGACAACTCAAAGAAGGAAAGGCTCCTAGCCCTGATGGTTTTACATCCAATTTCTTCCACAACTTCCGGGATCTAATTAAAGAGGAGGTTTGGCAGGTTGTTGAGGAATCCGGGACTAATAGGTGAATGCTTCCCTCTCTGAACACAAACTTTATTGCCCTCACCCCCAAGGAAGTGCAATCTCATACTCCTAACAAATTCAAGCCTATCACACTCTGTAATGTCACTTACAAAATCATTTCCAAAGTTATTTCCTCTCGATTGAAGCCGCTGCTATCACTACTTATCTCGCGAGAGCAATCGGGATACGTGGAAGGTCGGCAGATCACGGATGGCATCATTCTCACCCACGAGATTATTCACTCCCTAAAGCAGCGCAAAAAAGTAGGTATGCTTCTAAAAATTTATCTCTCTAAATATTTTGATAATTTAAGCTGGAATTACATTCAAAAGATGTCGATTGCCTTTGGGTTCTCCCCTCCCCCCCAAGTTAGATGGGTTATGAGTCTTATAACTTCCACCTTCTTCTCCATTTTGTTCAATGGAATCCCTTGCACCGCCTTCCATCCTTCTAGACGAATCAAACAAGGAGACCCTCTCTCCCACTTTCTATTCGTTCTAATGGTGGAAGGGCTTGGAAGAAGCATAAAAGAAGCTCTTCATACCCAGTAGCTTAGAGGCCTCTCCTTTCCCAACACCCCTACTTTTACCCACCAACAATTCATGGATGATAACATATTGTTTGGCCATCCCTCGGTTCAAGAAGCCCTCAAATTAAAATCCCTTCTAACTGAGTTCTCGGATGCCTCTGGCGCAAGCATTAATAAGGCTAAATCCCAAATCTTTTTCTTCCACACCCCTGCTATCACTCAGTCTTCCATAGCATGTATCCTTGGATTCATGACATCTACTCTCCCCTCTAAATATCTGGGGGCACCCATGACTGATTCTGCTTTAAAGAACTCTTCCTGGAAACTGCTCTTGGAAAATTTGGAAGCTTGCCTCTCCTCTTGGACCTATAGAGCCCTCAATATGGCCAGTTGTTTAGTCTTAATCAAAGCTATCTTGCAATCCATGCCTCTCTATCTCTTTTCAATTCTGGCAGCGCCAAAAAGGGTACTGAAGAAAATAAAAAATCTTTAGAGAAATTTTATGTGGGGAAATTCAGGACAAAATAGAAAATGGGCACTAGTGAAATGGGCCACAGTCTGCCTTCCAAAAATCTCAGGAGGCACTGGGCTTCGTGATCCTCAACACAGTAATGCTGTCATGGGGGCACATCTTTGGTGGAAATGGATCTTGGCACTGCATACTCCCTGGGCTATCCTATGGACAAAAAAATATACAAACAACTGACCAATAGATGATCTAATCTGACTCACAGAAGTAGGCACAGGATCCTTGTTATATGGGAATAGTGTCCACACGGATGCTGCTATTCCCACTGAGATGTGTGGCTATCTTAGAAACAAACAATCAAAGCCTACTGTTGATTCCTTTTATGAAAATAGATGAGAGGAGAACCAAGAGGGCCAACCTGAGTCTTGCGCTCGATTCCCTCTCCTTATTGATAGAGTTTTGCTGCCTGCTCTTTGTCTGCTCAGCTTCAAAAGACCTGTAGAATCACATCAACATACTACTATGCAAGAAACAAGGATCTAAATTCACAAATAATGTAGGATCAGATGTACATTAACCATATACAAGCATATATAAACGAGTATACCAGGATATGGAAGGAAACAAGAATAGCTTTATTCAGATAAAAGTAGCAAGAGGATTACAGCCATGAGCAGCTCTGACCCAGCATCATCCTCCAGCTAAGAAGCCCTTCTTTCACCTCAAGCAAAGCAAAATCACCCAACACTGTGAATGTACACAAGAATACTGACAGCACTTCTATAGATTACAAAATTCCAGCCTCTGGATCTCTGTGATGAGGGATCCATATATAGATGATTACAGAGAGGTGAGTCATATTTTGGGATCTTTATTAGTGTCTTCTCTCTGATAGTTCCTGCTTCCACTTGGAGAATGAAGATCTCTTACTCATCCCTGGTCGAAAATGGAGTGGCAAGCGTCAAAGGGGAAGCTTCTGGAAGATTCCATGATCTTCCACCTCGCATTTTGGTCCCTGCCATTTGTCCATTCCCGGCCATCGCACCCTATAGAGGAGAAAAATAGTATGCATCACACCCTGTACATTGGGAAGGTGATATGCATCGCACCCTCTGCATGGAGCTTTCTGTATGGTCTAGTTTGGACCATTTATGAGTAGTTTCCAGTGGAGAACTTCTGGGAGATGTTGTGACCAGTTGACCTTGTTCCTTTAGGCAGTGAAGCAACCCTTTTAGGGACTTAAGAGCCATCAGTTTATGGACATTTGTGATTGGGGTTGAAGTGCCCAAAAATGTCTATAACAGTTTCCCCCTAAAGCATGAGGTCATTAATCGTTTTTGATGTCGGGTGAAATGCTTTACTATGAGGATCTGAAGTTT
>APFE031517291.1:69364-83210 GCA_000404065.3 Pinus taeda
CATTCAATTCCACCATTCAGCAGCAGTCAGTAGCTATCCAAGTTAGTCACTGTGTTGTACCAAATGAATTAATTAGACAGGCAAGTGAGGCCATCATAGCATTTGAGATATTGGATTTCGACACAGTCTAACTATTCTTTGGGTTATTACATGTGCATTTATTATCAAATCTCAACGCCCCAAACCATTATTTACTCGCCATTTATATAAATTAACCAATAAAAATATCGAAATCCAGTAGCAATGAAAAATAAATCAAAACAGGGAAACTAGCAAAATGGGTTGTGTTTATGTTAAGAAAATTTATAACCGCTAAACACCTTTGGATTGTGTTTAGGTTAGGAAATTTTATAAAGGTGAATTATACTTTCACATAGATTTTTGTGTTTTTTTAAGAAACTTTATAATAATTAAGTGATACATTTGGATTGTGTTTAAGTTAGGAAATTTTATAAAAGGTGAATTAGATTTTTGTGTTTTTTTAAGAAACTTTATAATAATTAAGTGATACATTTGGATTGTGTTTAAGTTAGGAAATTTTATAAAAGGTGAATTATATTTTACCTTTGCATTGTGTTTAGGTTAGGAAATTTTATATAGTTGAATTATACTTTTACATAGATCTTTGTGTTTTGGATTGTGTTTAAGTTAGGAAATTTTATAAAAGGTGAATTATATTTTACTTTTGGATTGTGTTTAAGTTAGGAAATTTTATAGAGGTATATTATACTTTCAGATAGATTTTTGTGTTTTTTTAAGAAATTTTATAGTAATTAAATGATACATTTGGATTGTGTTTAAGTTAGGAAATTTTATAAAAGGTGAATTATATTTTTACATAAATTTTTCTGCTTTTTTGTTCCCCAATATTTTATGTATTTTTACTTTTGATGAGGTGTATTTTTATTTGTTTTTTGTGTTTATTTAGCTGTTGGAGTTAATGCTTACATTCCATATTTGAGAAATTGGTTTCTGATGGTTGAGAAATTCTCTCAACCACTCTCTCTAAATTAGGAATAAGTTGGATCTCAAAAACTCTATTTAATAGAGTGATCTGAATGTAATCTGTGTGTGAGTGTGTTTGCACATACACCATTTGTGCATAATATATGATTGAGTTTATGTGATTGTGTGAATTTAGCTGTTTTTTATCATGGTATCAGAGCTAGAACTGAACCTGTGTTTTCCATCTTAGGAGCGTTGCCTACCTGAGGAGAAACTGCTTGAATACTCGCTACTACGTTAATTGCATGGAGCTGCACCGCGGAGATAATTGACTCTACGTAGTACTGTTGTTGGAGCATGGTAAAGAGCTTTTCAATTGGCTGTTTGATTACTTGTTTGAGTTGCGCAGAACTGTGAGAGCATTGCTGGAAGGGGCATAACAGACCAGTATGTTGAGAAACCCGTGATGCGGTGAGGGTCATTTGGTTATCAGAATAGTGTGCAGCGCCTCTGAACTCTGTTGCAAACATGACAGTAGACGAAGGCCAAGTCATATGCGAGGTGGAGAAGCCTCTGCGTTTGATTGCAGAAGCTTTTGAAAAATTATCGGCCATGCTCATAGCCGAGAACGATGATTTGGGCGTGGCCCGGTTCTCTGAAGCTGCTTCATTGCTTTCTATACTCTTTGGTTCCTTTGGAATCGCCTTCAGGTTTGCTGAGGTGGATTATGCAGCCAAGGTGACATTCTCGCTTTTTCTTTTACCTGTTCTTCAGTATTGTAAATTTATATTTTGGATGGGTGAGAAGTGTGAATGGTTCGAACCCTGGTTTCGACATCCTGTGTTAGGAAGGATATTGCCGTGCTGTAGCAATTATGTATAGTGCCATGCACAATGGCTCAAATGGGAGAGAAGGGCGTTGTTTTCATCTGTCACCTCGAGAGACGATCCATGTGTTTAGAGTGGCAGCCTGTGTGTTTTAAAGTGGACCATTGTTTGGTATTGTGATGAGTAGCTCGATGGCTTCTGATGGATACTTGTAAGCGTGTTGGTTGTGTATTGTAGAGGTCTTGTGAGAGTGTGGAGACTAGTTCGAGCGGCCAATGACCGTGGTGTGAGCGACCCATTTTGTTCTGAATTGAGAAGGCAGTGTTTGGTGCATTTTTAGGGATTTATTAAACTCTTTTAAAATAACCAGCAGTACAACTATGTGTCTGATGCCAGTACTTAAAGATCAAGTAGCAGTAAGGATCAATATGGATGGTTGTCCAGATAGTATGGCAGTTGCGGATCTAGGGAAGGATCCCTCATTAGTGATAGACGTGGAAGTGGTTTCCTAATGAGGTTATGCGACAGATTGGGATGTTTTCCAGTAATTGACTTCGGGAGGTCCTTGATTCGGGAGTTGAGGAAGGGAACTCGGGAATCCAACTTGCCAACTACACCTTTCTGAGGGTTATGAGGCAACTTGATGGAGCATCTACTGATAA
Source organism: Pinus taeda (assembly GCA_000404065.3). Taxonomy (NCBI): domain Eukaryota; kingdom Viridiplantae; phylum Streptophyta; class Pinopsida; order Pinales; family Pinaceae; genus Pinus; species Pinus taeda. The sequence goes on from APFE031517291.1 coordinate 71,799, forward strand.
GCTTGATTATTTTGTTATTTTCATGTAATGTAATCATTAAGGGGGGATGTTGGAGTTAATGCTTACATTCCATATTTGAGAAATTGGTTTGTGATGGTTGAGAAATTCTCTCAACCACTCTCTCTAAATTAGGAATAAGTTGGATCTCGAAAACTCTATTTAATAGAGTGATCTGAATGTAATCTGTGTGTGAGTGTGTTTGCACATACACCATTTGTGCATAATATATGATTGAGTTTTTGTGATTGTGTGAATTTAGCTATTTTTTATCATTAGCGTCAAACATTTTTGTGTATTCTTATTTTTATTGATGGGTAGTTTTTAGAAACACTTTTGTGTTTTTTTGTTTCGCAATATTTTATGTATTTTTACTTTTGATGAGATGTATTTTTATTTTTTTTTTGTGTTTTTTAGCCTCAAACATTTTGTGTATTCTTATTTTTATTGATGGGTATTTTTTTAGAAACACTTTGTAAAATTGTTTTTTTTTATTATTATTAAAAATAAAAAATAAATCTCACAAGTTATATTTAATTAAATTTAATTGAAAAATGGTGTTTATTCACCATGGATTGACCAATTACTTCTTCTTTTAATATTGCAACGAAATCTATTTATTTATTTTTATTTTTTTCATTCTTCTTCTTAAATTATATTTTTAACCATTAAATTTTTTAACATCTTTTTAATTGTGTTTACATGAAAAGCGAGCATGTTTTATTATAAGGTAGTCTTGAAGTGCCAACTACGAGGTGAAGTAACATTTATTTGACTGTGTTGAAGTGAAGTAAGTATGATTTATTATGTAATTGTGGTAAAGTGCCAATTATGAGATGATTAACTTCACCTCATTTATTATAATGTTGTGTTTAAATCCTAATTGAGCTGATAAACTTCATTAGCCTTTGGTTTTTTTTTTTATGTTATTTGTTTAATTTAAATTTTACTAATAATTTCATAATAAAATTTGGAAAAAAACTATAAATAATTTTAGTTTTAATTAATATTAGTGTATAAAGAAATTTTCAATTAAATTTAGTTTCAATTTGATACGAGTTGTAATTATGGCTAAGAAATAATTAAATGAAGTAAAGGAGTTGGAAGTGTTATTCAAATGTAAGGGAAAGAAAATGAGTGAAAATGTGTCTGAGAAGGAAAATGAGTGAAAATGTGTTTGAGGAATAGAGTATAAAGTGTATATTATAGAATTTTATGAGATATAATTTTACATAAAAATCAAGAGGAAAAAAGAATTCCAACATCCTAAATATGTTAAAAATTTACAATGTAAAATGAGATAAATTTACACAAGTTGCATTTTTTAAGGTAGTGTGCCAATCTTTGCTCTAAAATGATGAGAACTTAACACATAAAACAAAGAAAGAAAGGGAAGTTAGTTTAAAATGATAAGAAATTAGCACACAAAACAAAGAAAAAAAGGAAGTTAGTTTGAGGATGAGACATTAGGAGTGGAGTGGAGGCAAACCCTATAATTTCACATGAAAATTAGAATATATGCACCATGAGATGACTAAAATTACAGGAGGGTGACATCATAGTCATGGCCAAGGTAAAGGGTAAGGATACTTTAAAAGATGAGGAAGAGGATATAGTAGTTATTGACTATAGATTTACTATTACATATATGGGAAAGAGAGACATAAATTATTAGAGAATCTATAAACATGTAATGTAGGATGGAAATAAAAAATATAATTTAATCAACTTTGCCTTATACCAACTTTTTTGGGTGAAAATTGAAAATGTAATTTAATCAATTTTTCTTTATACCAACATTTTTGGGTTGATTTCACTGGACTAGTTTTTGCTACAAGTTAATGATGCATGAATCATTTGTATTTATATATCTATGTTAACAGTTTCACCAACCACCGCTTGTTTGGGGGTGGCGTCCTCATAGTACCCCCATGAGGGTTGGAATTTGACAACTTAGGTAAAGAATGATACTTAATTGAGTCTAATTGGAATTAATAATAACAATTTTGTACAAATAATAATATGGCTATGTACAAAAACAAAAAGTAATATAGTTGTTTATAAAGTAAATAAAAAATAAGTAGTTGTCTAAAAATGTCTAAAATAGGGAAAATTCACTTATGAAGGGCTATATATTTTTTTTATACAATACAATGAAGTGCTTTTATTTTATTTTTTAACAATTAATTTGATTTTCAATTTGGTTATTGAGAAATTTTGATATAAAATGATATTTTAAAATAGAAAATATGTTATCATTATTAATTATAAAGAAATGATCAAATTCAATAACTCATTTGTGTGTTATGGTCATTTTGTATTTTTTCTTATGATAAATATGTGAAATTTTTAACATAATTGGGTTATTGAAGGGTAATTTTTTACTCAAAACTTCATTGGTGAATGGTTAATTTATTATCAAAGCATCACTCCCGAAAGATAAAATTTTAAACGTCCTTTGACGGGTAGTATGAAGATCCAAAGCCTCAAAACAAAATTGTTTGACAAGTAAAGAGAAACCCAAATTCCAATCCTCGGTATCTATTAGGAATATTTCTACATTTTACATATATATTTTTTTAATTGGCTTAAAATTTAATAAAAAATTTTGGAATTACAAATTTGATTTGTATATCCTTCACAATCCATGTTTATAGATATTATACCCATATAAAGAATTAAAAATCTATTTTAAATAACAAAAAAATTAGATTTAGCAAAAAAAATTAACAAATTCTAATTAAAAACATTAAAATTACACTTATTTAAACCACATCCCATTATAATTGTAATTAGTGAATGATTTAAAACTGCAACCGCACTAAATAATTTTATAACATTTGTTTTAATCCTAAAATAAAGAATAATTTTTGTAGTAATCATAAATTAAAAAATAAAAATTATGATGGGTGAGACCTGTGATATTAGGTAATTTATGATATTAATTTTTAATATTGTAAAAAACCATATCTATAAATTATTTTATAATTTTTATTATAAAATAAAAATAATTAAATTAAAGTTAGTCTGGTTTATTTTTTATTTAATATTGAACGGGAAGAAAAATTCATCTCTTCTGATACTCACTATCTATATTAAAGCTAATTTATATAAAAATTAATTTAAATGATCGGTTGATTTAGTTCAATTTAATAGAATTCCATGAGCTATTGATTTAATTCAATTTGATAGAATTCATTGCTTCGGATACTCACTATCTATATTAAAACTAATTTATATAGAAATTAATTCAAATGATCGGTTGATTTAGTACAATTATGATCGGTTGATTTAGTACAATTCAATAGAATTCCTTGAAATATTGATTTAATTCAATTTGATAGAATTCCTTGCTTCGGATACTCACTATCTATATTAAAAATAGTTTATATAAAAATTAATTCAAATGATCGGTTGATTTAGTTCAATTTAATAGAATTCCTTTCGCTATTGATTTAATTCAATTTGATAGAATTCCTTGAGCTATTTAAGACTAGCTCCGTTTTATTTTTGTCTTCCTAATCCTGATTCCATGCCTATAATCTCATCGTCTCCCGATCCAATTATATGTTCGTCGCCTTCATCCTTCCCTGCCCCGACACCTAATCTTCGTTACCCTTACTGCTTGCTGTGCTTCTTAATACGAACAACAATCTATGGAAGGAAGACTACGCCGCGGGGTAAGTGCAAACCAATCTCCCGCTTTGGGATCACTACAATGAAAGTAACGGAAGAGTATATATGTAGATGTTTTTCTGGATGTTGTCAAGTATTCATTCTCTTTGCAAAAACCATGCACCGTTGCTTTTACTCATAATAGTTGTCATGGCTGCCATGCAGATCGAAAAATCAAGTCGGCTATTGTAATAGGTAACTACGGTTTCTTCGAATTGAAAATCACTATGAACTTGTATGTTGTTTCCACTATTTTCACTGGTGTTATTGCACAAAGATCACTTTCATATCGATCTTTGAACTTGTATCTTGTTTCCAAATCAAATCAGGGACTTTCACGTACCACCTAACCATAGGTTGGGCTGAATCAAATTTTTCTTTCAGCGAATCACCCCCGCGCCATATTCCAAGCATGAATGTGGATCTCATGAAACAAATCAAACCAAACCAAACCAAGGTTTCCAGAGGCCAAACCACCTCAACCCTAAACCAATGATTCCACCTCACGGTTGAACATCACTAACCATCACCAGATCGGTCTCTGCCCAAGTTATCCAGGACTCTAGAGCAATTGTTCCAGCCAAAACTTCCAAGATTATTAACTCAACCCATAAATGTTGTAGGGTTCCAGAGTGTTTGTCCAACCAGGGCTTTCGGGACTAGTAATTCAGCCCACCAAGGGCTCGAGAGAGTTTGTCCAACCAAGGCTTCCAGGACTAGTAACTCAACCCATGTTGTTACATGGCTTCCAAAGTGATTTTCCAACCAAACCTCTGGGAACTAATAACTCAACCCACATCCATAAGGAACAAGAGAACCAAACAAAAAACAAAAGGAAAGAAACCCACAGTAGCATGGTTATCTAAGAATTGGCAAGGATAGGAAAATCCACTATCAATCCAGGCAATCCTTCATGCCAAAGGCAAATCATAACCAAGAAACCACATGCATGTGCCATGCATTCCAAAACTAGCAAGGAAATCATACATGCAACTCGGTACTTGCAAGCAAAATCCACTATAGCTGCTTATCCCGATGTCGTCTTGCACTTTCCTACTCTTCCTTTGCCTTCTTGCTCCAAATCCCAAGTATGCCACACTCCTCCAACAGTGCTCCAAGAAACTCTAAGTGTCAAAGAGTATGAGAGAGAGAGGAGAGAGAGAGCTTCAAGTTAAAACTCAAGAAAAATTTCTTCAATTTTCCATTATTTTCATTCATTTTCCTCCTCACATGTAACCTGTGACCTTGGAATACATGTCCCATGACCTTGGCTATTATTTTGTCTTTATTAACTTTATTAAATGGATTTTTGACTGGAGTTGCTACAAACCCCACCTACTTTATTAAATTAAATAAATTAAAAAATATCTCTTCTTAATGTGTTTTCTTGACTTAAAAAGAAAAAGAAGTTTAATATAACAAAAAAATTAGTTATGTGATAGATTTTCCCTCCAAATATCTAAGGGAGGTATAAAACTAAGCTTAAGATAAATAAGGGAGGATGGAAAAAGTTAGTAAAGAGAGAGATATGCATAAGTTTTGAGAGTTATCATTTTTTCTCTAATTCATTTATTCTAAAGTGCTAGAGCTTACTTTTTTTGGTGACAACATAAATCCTTTCAGGAGCGACAAGAAGAAAAGTGAGCTCATCAAATTTGTGATTCTTTCTAAAAGATTACTATTCATTTATTGCATCAATAAGTGTTCTGAAAAGATCTGAAAATTTGTCATATCAATGCTAACCAACATAATTTTTGCAAAAAAGTTTGGTGTTCCAATCTTACCGAAAGATTCCATGTTACCCAACATTTCATTTTGCTTTATTATTTTCCATTCTGGATGTCTATATATGAATTTTGTTACATCTTAAACATTTTAAAGTTATTTATGGTCATGGTTTTCACAGAAATTGACTAAAATAATATGATGTACTCTCATTTTATCAATAAAATCAGCATTTTGACAACTGTTATATTTTTGGCATATTTTCTCCAATGGTTTTTCTTTATATTTTTAATCTTTGAAAACATATCCCTCTGATATTAACAAATAAACTTATTATTAAATTTATATTAGATTGTATAAACACACCTGTGTAGTCCTATGGCTAATAAAGTATGGATTTTTCATAAATATGCCTATAAATTAATTCATCAATTTGTTGTTAATTTGTTTTAATTTTAGTTATTTACTTACAATGATGTATATGTCCATTTACATAGTTTCTTTTTTGTTTATTTTTCCATTGTATTCTGTAATTTTCTTATACAAATAGTTTCTATTTTGTTTATTTTTCCATTTTAATTTTTAATTTTCTTATATAAATAGTTTTCCTTTGTTCCTTTGTATAAAGTTGTTGTAAATAATTACAACATAATTTTTGGCATTGTACCCTCGGCCTAGTCCCATTATCTCACCAACCCACTGAAATTCAAGGGTGCTAGTATTGAAGCATAAAAAATTTGCTTGTCAACAGAAAGGAAATGAAATAGACATACATAGAAATATAACAGAGAGCACAATAATATAGTGAAAACCTTACTTCTATGAATAAATAAAATAGCAAAATATTGTAAAACACAAACCAACTAGAATGGTGGGAGTTTTCTTTGAACAGAGAGAGAGATAATGACTACATGCATTCACAAAAAGCTATTACAAGATTCCAAAAGAATGATTGTTTGACAAAAAGAAAGAAACCTAGAGGTCCAATACCCTAACCCTAAAAGATGGAGTACCAAAAGGTTTATGGGCCTCGAGGTGATTAGTTGTCACATCATGTTCCCTAGGGTGCAACATTTGAATATAATTCTTGTTTTGGATATTTGGTAGCTTATTGGAAAGAACTATCAATGGATTACAAGTTTTAGCAAGGGATTGGGTATACCATGGTAACCCATAGACACTTAAATGGACAAGAAACATCATTTATGGTCTCAAAATTTCCTCATAAATTATGGACTCGGAAACCCATAGAAAAAACTACCAAGAAGAAGGGAACCATTGAGTTAGTGGAAGAGATGGTTGGACACTAATATCCTCTTCGGTTATCATGATCATGATAATAATTTTTATGATGATGATGACAATGGCAATGACTATAGTGGTGGTGGTAATAATGATGATGATAATGACTACCCTTTATTGATAGGTTATTAGGTAGGATAATGATGATGATAATAATGACAATGACAACAATGATAGTGATGATGATAAGTGTGTTGAGAAAGTTTTGTTGGGTTATAGAGACTATTGAGTTAGGTTTATTAAGTTAAGGGTTTAATATGTTGTAGTTGTTGGGTTGCTTGTTTGAAGGGTTTATTAAAACCCATGGTTTCATTAAATAAGAGAAATTTTATGTTTTGACTCTTTATAAAGTGAATATTATCAATTGTGGATAATATATAAATATTATACTTAAACTATCATATGTATAAAAAAAGATAGTATGATAAATTGATATAGATTTATATTCAAAAAAGCCAAATATTGGGTTGGTTGCAATTGTTATATTTCAGATTTTGAAATATCAATATATTTATATATATGTGAAAATTGTAATTTTCATTCTACTAAAACTAAAAAAATCTATGTTTTCTTTGAACAAAAAACAAAAGAAAACGATTTTACAATAACAAGCTATTATATTTTAAATAAACCAAATTATATTATGTGTTATGCAACCAACTCACAAAATAGAGCAAAGAGATAGATCAACGACTTAAAACGCCTCTTCGAGGGGGAAACCTCCTTTACATTACACAAATGAACAATTTTTGGATGATACAAATGACAATACCTCCTTCCTATATATAGGAGTCCAAGGGGTCATAATATAATCAGATCCGACATAACAATAATAATTTAAGGGCACAACAATAATAATAGTGGGCTTCTATGGGGAAAAATAATAACAATATGGGGACAACATGGGCACAAGAATAACAATAAGGGGTACAATCACAATAATGATAAGGGAATACACTAGTATTATAGGGACCTAACATGCCCCTCTCCTTAAAAAAAGTGTTGCCCTTAATTCTTGAGTAGTTCTAGATGCTTCTATATAAAATTATCATCCTCCCATGTAGAATCTTCAGCGGGTAAGTTCTTCCACTTGATGAGATACTCTAAAATTGATCAATTTCGTCGTTGTCGTGTTCTTTTTTCTGTGACTGCTTCAGGTTCCAATATGATTTTTCCTTCCTCGTCAAGCTCTGGCAATATTGTTTCACTTGGGAGCTTGTGACCTATAACGTTTTTTAAGCATGAAACATGGAAAACTGGGTGCACTTGGGAAGATGTAGGAAGTTCCAATTTGTATGCCATAGTACAAATATTTTGCAACACCTTGTACGGACCATAATACTTTGGTGATAATTATTATCCTTCTTAGCTTGCTTCAGGGGCATTTGTTTATATGGTTGTAGTCGTAGAAATACCGAGTCACCTATATCAAAACTTCTTTCATTGCGATGTTGACCTGCCTGTTGTTTCGTTCTATTCTGCGCCAAATTGAGGTTATCCTTTAAGTGCTAGAGAACTTTTTGTTGATGTTCGATGTGATATTCCACTATTTGAACCTTAGAATTTGCTCTTAAATATGATGTGATGGACGGTGGATGATATCCATAAAGTGCTATAAATGGGGTCATTTTTGCTGCAGTATGGAAGGAAGTGTTATACCACTATTCAGCAAGAGGCAACCATTTGACCCATTGTGTTTGTTTATCATATACAAACAAACGAAGATATCCTTCCAAACATTTGTTCACTATCTCAGTTTTTCCATCATATTGAGGATGATAATATGATCTATGAGCTAATTGAATACCCAAACAAGAAAACAATTATGTCCAAAAAATTCTAGTGAAAATAGGATCTCTATCACTTACAATAATCTTTGGGTTTTCATGTAGCTTTTGAATTGTTTCCATAAATGTAGTAGCAACTGTACTGGCTTTAAATGGATGAGATAATGCACAAAAGTGTGCATACTTGGTAAGTCTATGAACTACCACCATGATGACACTCTTTCCTTCGGACTTGGGTAAACCTGTGATAAAATTCATTGAAACCTCCTTGATTTGGAATGGATAAAGGTTGTAATAGACATGGGGTCTTAATTGTATCAACTTTATTTTGTTGGCAAACAAGACATTCTGCCACAAACTTTTGAATATCAGATTTAAGGCCATCCCAAAAAAATTCCTTCTTAACCCTATGGTAAGTCTTAAAAAATCTAGAATGCCCTCCTAAGGGAGATGTGTGCAATTCCCTAAAAATATTTTGTTTGAATTGGGAATTCTTACAGAGGTATAAACGATGTTTGTACCATAACGAATCATTTTTCTAACTAAATGTATCAGATGTATTGGGATCTTACTGCAACTTTGGAATGAGTGCCCACACTTCTTCGTCATTCTTCCATTCATTCCTTGCTTTGTTTATCCAATTTGGTTGGATAATAGAAATGGCACAAAGAAATGCTTCCACATCCTCATCCTTTCTTGAGAGTGCATCTACAACAAAAATTTTCTTCCCTTTTTTGTAGATGATTTCAAAGTCATAACCCAACATCTTTGTGAACCATTTTTGTTGCTCTTTTGAATATAATATTTGTTCTAAAAAGTATTTAAGACTATCATGATCTGTTTTTTCCTTGAATTGTCTTCCCATTAGGTAAGTTCACCATTTCTTAAGTGCATGTAGTATTCCTAACATTTCATTCTCATAAATAGCTTTGTGTAAATATTTTCCTTTGATTAGACGACTTTCAAAAGCAATGGGTCTTTTTTCTTGCATTAAAATAGCACCTGTTATCACTCAGAATTTTCTTAAGGTTAAAGAAAGAAATTTCCGACGTAACCACAAACCAATCTTTTACGCTTAGGCTCTAGCCAACCTAAGTCCAGAGAGGATTCTCTCTTTATAATTTAACTTTGTTTTGGTGGGATTTTAGGCTAGTTCTTAGGGTTCATAAGGTTTTGATTTTGATTGGTTGGTGGAATTATGGGAACAGATGGGCAGAACAAGCCTTCAAGCCATTGGGCTATGGAGTCAATCAAAGAGTGGCTTAACTGAATCAGATCAATTGCTAAAGTAAGAGTTCACAGGGCATGCTAGCATAGCAAAAAATAAATTTGCAAGTTCAAATGGATGAGGTAGTCCTAACCAGGTGTTGTGCCTTGCAAACAACCCCCCATTTCATATTTATTATTATTTACAAAACCATTAAAATATGAGATGGGTCCCTCTTAAAATAAAATTTATGTCAATAACTCTTACTTTGTAAAAGTCCAACAAATCCAAGGAACGCTTTATAAACTTCCCCTCAAAAGCAATATCTCTTTAAACATTGGAAATAAAGCAAATATGTGTTTATTGTGATAAAGCGATCGCAAGATCGCATATCGCAATAACATAAAGGATGCACCAAGCAATCAAAAGGCTCCCCTCGACGCGATAAAGTTATCAGCGATATCGGAAATCGGCAATTCCCTTGTGCACCACTATCGCGCCCATCGTCAAAGCCCCGACCCGATAAAGCTATCGGCGATATCGACGATCGGCATTCCCTTGTGCACCACTATTGTGCCCATCGTTAAAGCCCCGACCCGATAAAGCTATCGGCGATATCGGCAATCGGCAGTCCCCTTCGTATCGCAAGCATTGTTCATATGCCTTTCGCCGATGCAATATCGGCGATCGGCGATCGGTGGTTTCCCCTGTTGAATCCTTAATGCGCATAGGCCTTTCCCCGATGCGATATCGGCGATCGGCGATCGGCAACACGCAAAGCATTGTTAAAACTACCCTCGCGCCCCTGCCTGATCTGATAAGATAAGGCACAGTTCTCAAAGAAAAGCCATTAAAGTGATTGGAAAGCCCGAGTTAATGACAATTAAGGCATAATCATCCCCGCTCGGCCGCCAGTACGCACATTGCATGATTTAAAATATCTTTCGGCAAATATTGCACTAATGAGCATTTATAAGGTGGCAGGTCCTATACGGTCCCTTAATGAATCCATCCCCTCAGATCTGCCTATAGGTCGTATCCACGTTGTTTTAATAAAGACAAAGTATATCAACGTTCTTCTTTCTATTTTACTATCAGTTGTGAGTTTCATTGTTATCTCAGTGTTACGCCAAAACCACCTCTCTGTGCAGAATACAGATTTTCGAAGCAACTCAGGCATAATGGGTAAAAAGCAGAAGAAGGTTGCAGGCATTATTGATTCACCAGCCGCACCACAACTAATAGTAAACAGCAAGAAAGGTTTGATATCAGATACAACGTGCGCGGGCCTTGCCAGAACAACTTGGCAAGGAACTTATGATTTGCTAGAATCCGAGAAACCTGAGCAGGTGGTAGAAGAAGCTACTGCAGATTCTACCAAAAAATCAAAGTGCACTCTCAAAGATTTGGCCGACTCCTTCCTACATAGGATAGCGGCAAGAGAGCAAATGCTTCCATACACCGATGTTATCAAGTGGGCAATTAAAGAAATTCCTATCACAGACAGAACTTTCGTCGCAAACGATGGAAAGATTTTTGGGTCCTTCAAGCCAGAGGATTTGAGGCAAATGTTTCATTTGCCTATGCCAGAGAAAGTTTACAATAGTGCATTTCTGGAGAAGTTCGCAAGTGAGAATGAAATTGAGTCTGAACCTATCAAAGATTGGAGGCAGAATCCAAGTAAGCACAAGCATGAATCCTCTGGTAAGTACTCAGTCG
>APFE031517291.1:100854-112301 GCA_000404065.3 Pinus taeda
TTTATAGACCCTTTCATGCATTTAGAAAGGGTCGTAAAATTTTGTATAAGAATTAACAGACTGAAGTTTGCACTATTGTGCTTCAGCCTCTATTCTTTTATGAAACTCGACCACTTGCTTTTACTTTAACGGAGAAATTTCTTGATTCAATTGTGCACTACTGTCATTGATGTGAAGATTGTTTATGCGTTGAGGTAGAAGCCATACATAGTGATTCATATCGGGAGTGGCTTACGATTCAAATGGTATTTTTATCCTTTGTTTGAATTCATTCTGTGTATATGATTTCACTGTGTAATTATTCCTGCTATCATTAATTGTATGCATGCGTAACAACAGGAAATCTTGCCCATACCACTATTGGATGTTCAAATGATATGCCTTATTTTTTAATCATGTATGCGTTGATGGTATGAACCTTTAAAGTCCAGTAGTATCGCTTTAATCACTGTGTCTAACTATTTAGGTACAACAATCTTGAATGATTTAATATCTGTGTTTTGAGAATGCAGTCATCTATATAATTGTATTTTTAAGATATAGAACATCAAAAGCTACGCTTTAGAAGTTCAAATAGATTCCCGGGATAGTTTTATTTACTTACATTTCTGTCAATAGTTTTAATCATTCACCTATCGCTACTGTTACCTACAAAGTATTCATTCATCCCATTTATCTATTTCTGGGAAACTGGTCCCATTATGCCCAGTCGGATCCACTACCCCAAATGGAAAAGGAGCTGCACTAAGGTCCGGACCGGGTGGTTTCCCCCAATGTTGGTGCAATGATTTTCGAGGCATCAACACCAGGGTAAAAGCTCAATGAAGAATCCTTAAACCGGGATCAATATGAAGAAAAGAAGGATGATCAGTTGCGAAGGGCAACTAAGAATCCTTTACTATGGACCAAAGGCGGGGGGGGGAACTACGGAAGTAAGGGAGCAATTAAGAATTCATAGACTAATACAGTTTAGTAGCAAATAGTGACAAAGTAAACAGTCAAGACAAAGAACATTAATGCTAATTATGAAATATCATTCCTTGTTTACCATTCAGATTTAATAGAGAAACATATGAATATTTATAAACATGAAGATATAACAGTAATAAACATGAAGAGATAATACTTAATTGATTTCCACTATGCACAAGAATCCTATTAAATGTCTTTAACTCTATTACATGATCCAGAAAGATAATTAAATCTTGAGTACAATAGCTCCTTAACTTGATATGAAATGTCTACAGAAATGTATTTGAATCCACCCCAAATACTTCAAATGAAGAAGTATTTATACAAATTCTAAACTGAAATATCTTGAAAAAATACCAAGATTGGTTTTACAAATATCTCAAACTATGTTACATTAATAGAACTTAAATAAAGGACACTCAAAACTAATGCATCTATTTGGAACTATGTTTATGGATTTATGGTGACAAAGAAGAGAAATTTGAATTTGATAGCAACTCTTAAGTGATGATGAGGCTTCCAGGTCACTAACTACCTCCTTCCTTTGTGCATTTTGCCCCAGAAATTTTGCAAACTTAGGGTCCAATGATATGCTTGTATATCTCAATCCGAGATATATATGTAAAAAATGAAAGAGGTTATTGTAGACAAGTATGTTATTGAGATAAAACTCTCTCAGGTTCCCAAAATTAAGTTCCAGTTGTTTATAACATTCTCTGCCAAAAGATGTCAAAAACAGGACTTTGCACAGTCCAAAAACTAAGCTCTGAAGATATGCACTTATCTCCCTTTTGGTAATACCTATGTAAAACGTGAGATAGGTTTTTTAGGAACAAAAACGTCCTCCAGTATCTCAAAATACATCTTGCATTGGTCACAATAGTTTCTGCAAGACTATGACTTACACAAGAAATTTTTGAAGAATGTACCATTTCTGCTCCGATTTCATTTTTAACCTTAAATTTGTTTTAACTGTTTTTCACTTTTACTTTGGATAAAATTCATTGTTGCTGGTGAAAGTGTTTTCATCTCTGTTTAACTGTTACTACCTCCATGTTTATTTTTACTGTTTACTTTTACCACTCTTTTTTTTCATCTGTCCTCACTTTGACATGAATCTGTATGCTTTGTAACTGTCTTCCCTGCTGTTTATCTTCATGCTAGTTGATTTATTTGACTTGGTCTCAATCTGATACTCTTTAACCCTGATACACTTTGACTGTGCTTTACTGTGTCCTTTTACCTTCACTGTATATTTTAGGTTCTTTTACTATCTATTTCAACTGTAAATCATTTAATTTCATGTTTCCTCTACTTGTCTTTTAACTGTATGTTTTATTTTCCATCTATGTTTGAATAGATTTGATAACAATCTCGGAGTAAATAGCTCTTATGACTAGTATTAAGACTATTTATCCAAGGCTACGGTCTTCTAATCGCCTATAAAATAAAACAAACTATTAGGAAAATGTTGGGTTGATAGGGAGGGTCATTAATGGATTTATCGAGTTTTATAGGTCTATGGAAAGAGTCCAAAGTGATTTTGGGAGGTAAACCATGCTTGAATTGGTTAGCAGAGGCTTCAAGTGGAGTAGAAGGGTTTCATAAGTTTACACAGTAGAATGCGTGAAGAGCACGAAAACCTGGGTTCTTGGCGTTTGAACTTTAACGGGCAAACTTTTAAAATATGGCACGAACTGAACAATAGATGGTTTGTCTCATAGCGAGTAGGTGGTAAGCAGTTTGTTTCACACAGATTTTTGGGCGTTTGGTGGTATTACGAGGAGGACGCACGATGCCATTCATCGGGCGCCACGTAGCATTGGGGCCCAATAGGAAACCACCCATATCGAGCGGGTAAAGGTTGGTCTTTGGAGGCCTTGCGAAATCAACGAGGATCGTTAGATTTGACGGGAGAAGATCGGGCATTGGTCGGTTCATGAAGATGCACGAACCGTAGTGGGGGATGCCCAACGAGGGTTTAAAGGCGGTGGGTTTTAATTAATCACGGATTATGGTGGATTAAGGGCATCGGGGGTGATTTCATTGGTGGATAGTTTGACTTGTAATAAACCATGGATTGATTATTTGTGTCGGGTTTTATTCATAAAGTTTATATTTCAAACTTTCGGTGTGGGGTATTAATATAAGGGTTTTATTGATATATATACGGGAAGGGTTTATATTTCTTTTTGGGATTTAATACATATATAAGTGTTCGAAATTAATATGAAGATGGTGAAGAATGGGTTTTTAGCGCTAAGTGTAATATATTTAATTCATTTGATTTTCATAAACACATTGTAACTTAGGCTAAAAAGGTAATTTTTGAGGGTTCTTTAGGAAAAAGGGTTTACATGGGAGTAATTTCTTTCCCTTAGGAAAATAGAGTTTGAACCTTAAGAAAAGGGGTTTTATGAGGGGAATGAGGGGGAGTGAAGAGGGGTAAATGTTTATGAGGGGATTTTTTGTACTTAAGGTCTATAAGTCATTAAGCCGAGGGTCCGGTCCCTTCAGAAGTCAGAGAAATGCTCTGAGCCCCTTTGACTTAAGATTTTAGGTACTTAAGACTTTTCTTGGAAATTAGTTAAGTGAAAAGTGTAATGAGTGAGGGAGGTTAATCAATTTGACTTTGTGGATTTGATACATGCCTAATTATTATCCATACTTGGAACTTTGATGATGAAGGTGATCAACATGCTTTTATCTAACAATCATCACAATTTTGCAACCATTCTTCTACTTACCCACCTACTCATCTTACCATTTTTACTTATCTTTATTAAGGTGCACTTATGTTGGCAAACCCTTTATCAAAAATTTTCTTTTCTTTTACAATATAAATCTATCTAAATCTAACCTTATTACATCCAAGGGCTCAGGTTAAACAATTGAGCTCCTTTTTATTTACTCTACCTATCTAATTATTTGCCAATATTAAACAGTTTGGTCAAATTTTATTTTCTAGCTAAAAACATGAAATTCAAAGCATGGAATAACCAAGATTAAACTGTTTGATTACCATGGATTGTGGCATGAATAACAAGTTGCACACAATCATTATTATGCATAAAAAGTAAATAGTAGTGGCATTTTGACTTGCACACTTTCACGGTCTTTTTGTTTTTGGGGTTCATATTCTTTCATCTTTTGACCTTCTTTTATTCTTTTTGTCCTTTGATTTATCTTTTGGGACATACCCTCTTTACATTTTTTTATTTTTATAATATGAAAAACATTTGTGGAAAGCAAAGGTATGTACATATTACGGATTTAATCTCAGCCATTCAAAAATTATGACTCCTATTGGTATATGAACCTAACAGTGGCTCCACTTGGGGATGACATTTCCTTGTGAAATATCAAGAACACCGTCAACTAGTAACCTGATCCATTGGGCCAATCCCACACATGTGTATGCTTTGTTGTATAATCTTTGTGACTGAAAATTTTGAACTGAAATTGTAGCCTTTTTTGCAAACTGAAATATGATCTAACATAAATTTACTATTGAAAACTGAATTTATTCAAACTTAAATCCTACCCACTTACTCTAATTAGTTGTCCAACTGCTAGTTAGGTAAAATGAAAAAAATCAATGGAACCACTCAAGCATTATATACATTGATGGATTTTGCTGCTTGGGCTTATTTGTGATTAAAACTGAGGTTCTAAAGCCAAATATAACCTTGTCAACCAATGAGAAGATAAGGAAATACTTTCTTTCCTTTGTAGGCTCTAAAAACTGTACAAAATGATCTTCCAAAATATACACACTATTTTTCAACTGATTTAAGCAACTGCACACTTGTTCTGGATGGCTTCCATGCCATGAAACTAAAATATCACTTTTATCTTTAACACCTTGTAGACTTTCAGATGAGCTTTGTGATGATACTTCTACTGATTGTAATGTTTGTCTGGTGAAACCTTTATCATCTTGATTTTGACTCTCATAGTATGTTAATGGAGAAATTTTTTTATTGCATTCACTATCCAACACATTAGTTATGGGATCATGAAAAACTTGGAAGGATTGCTGCAAATTATTACTCATAGGTTTGAATGGAACTTCATAGATTTCTACAAGCTGCTCATGCTTTTCTTTAGAGATGTTATATCGCATTTCCTATAAAAACTGAAATGATTCAAAACATAGAGGCAAAGAAGGTTCACTTATTTCCAATTTTTTTGCACTTTCTTCTTCACTTTCATAGCTGATATGGATAAAATGATCATTGTTTTCAAGCTTATGAAACTGAGTTTTCTTATTCCTCAAACTAGCTTCTGATTGCTCTTGATCTTCATCAAACATATCATATACAACAAGGAAGTCTTTATCATTATCTTTCTCATGTAGAAGCTTGCAGGGGAGTTGCAAACTCTCATTAATTTCAGATGAAAGATCATGATGTATTAAAGTATTCTGTCTTATTTTATTTATATTCAAGGAGAGAAAATTTGAGAGATGGTTTTCATCAAATAAATTTGACTAGTCTTTAATTTCTGAAGAAACCACTACTTGCTGAAGATGATCTTGTGGATCAATACTTTTAAGCTTAACCACCTCTATCTCCAGATCACAGGTCTACTATTGATTTTCATTGTTGTCTTCTACTTGAGCTAGGTCAGGGAGCTAAATTTCTTCTTTACATTGATCAGTTTGTTGTGCTGCAAGAATTGTTTCATGTGGGGAAACTTCAAGGACCTCTAAACAACATACATCATATTTTTCTTCCTGAGGAGAAGATATTTCAAGCAAGGCTTCTACTTTTTGAAAAGGATTTTCTTCTAAAGCCTCTAATATTTCATAATCCATGCATTGATCATCATCATAGTAATCTTCCAAATATTGAATAAAACTTTCAAAATTGTCACAATAGTCTTGAGTTAGCAACAAAGATGAATAACTTTCCTTGTATTTGTCGTGAAACATAATATGAAATTTTTTTAAAGAACATATGCTAGAGGCTGGTAAATTTTCATGCCAAGATCTAGCCTTTTCCTCTATAGTTGCCATAAATATTTTCATAAGACAATCTTCATGGAATTTAACTTTGAACTTTCAGATGTGCATATGAAACCTGACTAAATGTAAAGCAGCATCATTTCCTGTTTCATCTTTAAATGATGGAAGATTTTTTGACAAATCAACGTTGGGCATAGGATTTAGAAAACCTGGAACCTTTGACCTCTCCAAAGGAGCATAGTTGTGTTGTATTCCTGAATACATCTTGAAAACACTTTAATGCTAGAATGGATTCATCATAGGTTCTCAACAACTCTGGATTCTTTTGCCAGGGGAGTGTTAATTATTTGAGGCTTCTTGATTGGAAAGTGATCATCATAAGAGTCAGAAGAATGATGCTCAAATGTGTAAGGAGATTTTATAATTACAATTTCCAAAGGAAAATAAGTAAAAACTAATCTAAGATCTTCTCTAAAATACTATATACATTGAAAAACTTTCTTGATGAGAAATAACATAATGCATTGGATAACAATCCAAGTTAAAAGCCTGATCTTTTCACATAGTTCTTTTAGGTTCATTCCTCCAGTGGAGTCTTCGTTGTAGAATTTATTTTGGAGTCACGAGGTGGATGGTTTTAACCTTTGTGTGTCTGATCACTGTCCACCATCATAGATCAGATCTAAACCTGTAAAACAATTCTGAAGAAAATGTTAGTTCTCCCTAGTATGGTTGCCACTATGTTATCACTCAGAATTTTCTCAATGTTAAAGAAAGAAATTTCCGAGGTAGCCACAAACCAATATTTTAGGCTTAGGCTCTAGCCAACCTAAGTCCAAAGAGGGCTCTCTCTTTATAATTTAACTTTGTTTTGGTGGGATTTTATGCTAGTTCTTAGTGCTCATAAGGTTTTGATTTTGATTGGTTGGTGGAATTATGGGAACAGATGGGCAGAACAAGCCTTCAAGCCATTAGGCTATGGAGTCAATCAAAGAGTGGCTTAACTAAATCAGATCAATTGCTAAAGTAGGAGTTCACAAGGTAGGCTAGCACAACAAAAAGCAAATTTGCAGGTCCAAATGGATGAGGTAATCCTAACCAAGGTAAAAGGGCAATGAAGAATCCTTAAACCGTGATCAAGATTGAGAAAGAAGGATGCTCAGTAGCAAAGGGCAGCTAAGAATCCTTTACTATGGACCAAAGGGGGGGGGACTACGGAAGTAAGGGAGCAATTAAGAATTCCCAGACTAAGATAGTTTAGTAGAAAACAATGAGAAAGTAAACAATCAAGACAGAGAGCATTAAAGCTAATTCTGAAAAATCATTCCTTGTTTACCAATCAGATTTAATAGAGAAACATATGAATATTTATAAACATGAAGAGATAACAGTAATGAACATGAAGAGATAATACTCATTTCGTTTCCACTGCGCACAAGAATCCTGTGAAATGTCTTTAACTTTATTGCATGATCCAGCAAGTTAATCCAATCTTGAATACAATATCTCCTTAACTTGATATGTAATGTCTACAGAAATGTCTTTGAATCCACCCCAAATACTTCAAATGAAGACGTATTTATATAAATTCTAAATTGAAATATCCTGAAAAAATATCAAGATTGGTTTTACAAATATCTCAAATTGTTTTACATTAATAGAACTTAAATAAAGGACACTCAAAACTAATGAATCTATTTGGCACTATGTTTATGGATTTACGGTGACAAAGAAGAGAAATTCAAATTTTATAGCAACTCTTAAGTGATGATGAGGCTTCCAAGTCACTAATTGCCTCCTTCCTTTGTGCATTCTACCCCAGAAATTCTGCAAACTTAGGGTCCAATGATACGCTTTTATATTTCAATCTAAGATAGATATGTAAAAATTGAAAGAGGTTATTGTAGATAAGTATGTTATTGAGATAAAACTGTCTCAGTTTCAAAACATTAAGCTTCATCTGTTCACAATATTCTCTGAAAAAATATGTCAAAAATAAGAATTTGCACAGTCCAAAAACTAGGCTCTGAAGATACGCACTTATCTCCCTTTTGGTAATACAAGGGTAAAACATGAGATAGGTTTTTGTAGATTAGCCTTTTAGGAACAAAAAAATCCTCCAGTATCTCAAAATACACCTTTCATCGGTCACAATAGTTTCTGCAAAACTATGACTTAAACAAGAAATTTCTGAAGAATGTACCATTTCTGCTCTGATTTCATCTTTAACCTTAAATTTCTTTTAAGTGTTTTTCACTTTTACTTTGGATAAACTTAATTGTTGTTGGTGAAAGTGTTTTCATATCTGTTTAACCCTTACTACCTCCATGTTTACTTTTACCACTGTTTTTTCATCTGTCTTCACTTTGACATGAATCTATATGCTCTGTAACTGTCTTCCCTGATGTTTATCTTCATGCTAGATGATTTACTTGACTTGGTATTCAATCTGATACTCTTTAACCCTGATACACTTTGACTGTTCTTTACTATTTCCTTTTATATTCACTGTATATTTTACATTTTTTATTGTCTATTTCAATAGTAAATCATTTAATTTCATGTTTCCTATGCTTGTCTTTTAACAGTATGTTTTATTTTCCATCTCTGTTTGAAAAGATTTGATAACAATCCCGGAGTAAATAGGTCTTATGACTAGTATTAAGACTATTTATCCAAGGCTATGGTCTTTTGATCGCTCATAAAATAAAACAAACTATTAGGAAAACGTTGGGTTAACAGGGAGGGTCATTAATGGATTTATCAAGCTTTATAGGTCTATAGAGTGAGTCCAAAGTGATTTCGGGAGGTAAACCATGCTTGAATTGGTTAGCAGAGGCTTCAGGTGGAGAAGAAGGGTTTCATAAGTTTACACATTAGAATGGACGAAGGGCGAGAAAACCTGGGTTCTCGGGGTTTGAAATTTAACAGGCAAACTTTTAAAATATGGCACGAACTGAACAGTAGACGGTTCGTCACGTAGCAGGCGGGCAGTAAGCGGTTTGTTTCTCACAACTTTTGTGTGCTTGGCAGTATTGGGGGGAGGCTGCCTGATGCCATTCATCGGTTGCCACGTAGCATTGGGGCCCAACAAGAAACCACCCATAATGGGCGGGTAAAGGTCGGTCTTCGGAGGCCTTGCAAAATCAACGAGGATCATTAGATTTGACGGGGGAAGATCGGGCAATGGTCAGTTCATGAAGATGCACAAATGATAGTGGGGGGGCCTGGCAAGGATTTAAAAGCGGCAGGTTTTAATTAATCACAGAATATGGTGGATTAAGGGCATCGGGGGTGATTTCATTAGCGGGTGGTTTGACTTGTAATTAACCACGGATTGATTAATTGTGTTGGGTTTTATTCATGAAGTTTATATTTCAAACTTTTGGGGCGAGGTATTAATATAAGGGTTTTATTGATATATATACGAGAAGGGTTTATATTTTTTTTGGGGATTTAATACATATATAAGTGTTAGAAATTAATATGAAGATGGTGGAGAATGGGTTTTTAGCGCTAAGTGTAATGTATTTAATTCATTTGCTTTTCATAAACACATTGTAACTTAGGCTAAAAAGCTAATTTTTGAGGGCTTTTTAGGAAAAAGGGTTTACATGGGAGTAATTGTTTTCCATTAGGAAAATAGAGTTTAAACCTTAGGAAAAGGGGTTTTATGAGGGAAATGAGGGGGAGTGAAGAGGGGTAAATGTTTATGAGGGGATTTTTTGTACTTAAGGTCTATAAGTCATTAGGCCGAGGGTCCAGTCCCTCTAGAAGTTAGAGAAATGCTCTGAGCCCCTTTGACTTAAGATTTTAGGTACTTAAGACTTTTCTTGGAAATTAGTTAAGTGAAAAGTGTAATGAGTGAGGGAGGTTAATCAATTTGACTTTGTGGATTTGATACATGCCCAATTATTATCCATACTTGGAACTTTGATGATGAAGGTGATCAACATGCTTTTATCTAACAATCATCACAATTCTGCAACCATTCTTCTACTTACCCACCTACTCATCTTACCATTTTTACTTATCTTTATTAGGGTGCACTTAAGCTGGCAAACCCTTTATCAAAACTTTTCTTTTCTTTTACAATAGAAATCTATCTAAATCTAACCTTATTACATCCAAGGGCTCAGATTAAATAGTCGAGCTCCTTTTATTTACTCTACCTATCTAATTATCTGCCAAGTTTAAACAGTTTGGTCAGATTTCATTCTCTAGCTAAAAATATGAAATTAAAAGCATGGAATAACCAAGATTAAATTGTTTGATTACCATAGATTGTGACATGAATAAAAATCTGCACACAATCATTATTATGCATAAAAAGTAAATAGTAGTGGCATTTTGACTTGCACACTTTCAGTCTTTTTATTTTTGGGGTTAATATTCTTTCATTTTTTTGACTTTCTCTTATTCTTTTTGTCCTTTGATTTATCTTTTAGGACATACCCTCTTTACATTTTTTAATTTTTATAATATGGAAAACATTTGCAGAAAGCAAAGGTATGTACATATTATGGATTTAATCTCAGCCATTCAAAAATTATGACTTCTATTGGTATAGGAACCTAACAACACCAATTCCATTTCCCGAGGCATCACATTCCACAATAAAGATTTTTGTGAAGTCTGGCATAGCTAAGATAGGTGTTTGGCACAATGCCTCTTTAAGATGTTCAAAGGCCTTCGTTGCTTTTGGAGTCCAAGAAAATGCATATTTCTCCAGTAATTTTTTTAAAGGTGCCACTATTCTCCCATAATTATTAACAAACTTGCGATAATACCCTGTCAACATGAGAAATCCTCGTAGATGCTTTGTGGATGTGGGGATTTTCCATTCCTTAATGGCTTTAATTTTTCTAGGGTGTACCTTAACACCTTCATGAGATACAGTATGACCCAAATATTCCACCTCTTATACTCCAAAGAAACATTTGGAGGCTTTTGCATATAATCGTTTCTCCTCCAATAGTTTGAGCACTCTGTCAACATGTTGAACATGATCGTTGCAAGGCTAGTTGTAGATTAGTATCTCATCAAAAAATACTAACACAAATTTTCTAAGTAAGGGTTTGAAAATAGAATTCATCAAACCTTGAAATGTAGAAGGTGTGTTGGTAAGGCCAAAAGGCATGACCAAAAATTCATAATGGCCCTCATGAGTTCTAAATGTTGCTTTTAGAATGTCTTTAGTCTTCATTCTGATTTGATGATATCTTGAACAAAGGTCTAACATGGTGAAGTAAATTGCTCCATGCAATTCATCCAATAATTCATCAACGACAGGAATGGGTAATTTATCTTTAATAGTGAGCTTGTTGAGCTCCCTATAATCTGGACACATGCACCACGATCCATCCTCATTGTGCACCAATACTACTGGAGTAGAGAAAGAACTTTGACTAGGTGGTGAGCTCCAGTATTGTAGCAATAATGCTACAACTCCTGGGGCTTCCTGTCTCTCATTTTATCAACCCGGTAGTTCGTACAAACTTGGAAG